>ML320548.1:0-72475 GCA_005239505.1 Nicotiana paniculata
TCAGGTTCATATTTTAGACGCATGTTTAGGGGTGTTTGACAGGTAGGACTCAGGCACCCGTTGAAGCCTATCGATTTGGGTCGTGACAATTTATCACAGGAGTGGGGACACAAATAGCCAACGTGGCACCATCCTCCCAGATCCCCTTACAATACCTCCTTCTCCCTCTATCTCAAGATTTTTTCCTAGTTTTCTTTGCCTATCTGGCACTTCTACATCAACAACTGACCCAACCAACACAAACCTGTTTTCAGTAGTAGCAGTTTCAGATTCAACTTCAAGATTACCTTGCTCAGAATTGGATGAACCTGGTGCTTCATCCTCATTAGTGGATTTGAAGGATTCAATTGAAGATTCAGACATATGAACCTCGCTGGATTTAAGAACTTCCTCCAAGAATTTTGCACGAGAGCCAGAAGCAACTGACTTTCTAGCCAAAACTTTTACTCTTCGTGCCCTGAGGGATGGAGAGTTAGGTGTGGGTTTAGGAGCGGGTTCAAGAACTGGAGGGTTTTGGGGAGATGAAGATCTATTTGGTGAATGTGAACTATAAACTGAAGTAGAATTAGGACTGGAATTTTCTTTCCCATGATCAGAGTTTGTGTAGGAAGATGAAGCAGGGGGTGGTGAAGACATTGTTATGTATTTTTGGAAGTAAAGAGATGATCAGTTTTGGTTAGAAGATGTAACGACCTGGTCCGTCGTTACGTAGAACCTGCATTATAATTACTATTATCAACTTGTCATAGGTTGGTTATACTGTTATTGATGTGTTAGAGTTGGTAGGCTGGAAATCGGAATGGTTGTAGTGAGAGTTTAGCCACTTAGTCCTTAAAAATAGCCTTAAAGTTGGAAAAGTCAACTAATAGTTTACTTATTGGGAAACGACTTCGGAATGCGGATTTTTTGGCTCGGATAGCTTGGTTAGGTGATTTGGGACTTAGGAGTATGCTCGGAATATTTTTCTGTAGAATTAGGCTTGAATTGGAGAAAGTTAGTTTTTGGTGATTTCCCGTCGGCAGTGGAAAATAGGCTATCGGGGTCGGAATGGAATTCCGAAAGTTGGAACAAGTTCGTAATGTCATTTTGGATATATCTGCAAAATTTCAGTTCAACCGGAGTTGTTGTGGATAGTTTCAGCATCGTTGGTGGATTTTAGAAATTTCAAAGTTTTTAGGCTTGAATCCGATGTAAATTTGGTGTTTTGATGTTAGTTTTGGTGTTTGAGAGTGCAACTAAGTTTGAATAATCAATTATGATGTGTTGGTAACTTTGGTTGGGGTCCCGAGGGGCTCGGGATGGTTTCGGGTGGTTAACGGGGAGTTTAGAGCATAATATCAGTGTTAAATTCACAAAAATCAGTAGAAAAAGGTGAGTTTAGGGCTTGAGATTTTGAGACCATTAGGGGTTGATTTGAGAGGTCAAACGAACTCCGATTTTAGTGTTCTTTATATGTACGGACTCGTGGGATGATGAAGAACAGCTTGGTATAAAAATTTCTGAGTTTCGGGACGCGGGCCCGGGGGTCCGGTTTTGACCAAATTCGGGTTTTTGAGCTAAATTGATATTTTGCGATTGGAATTCACTCCTTAAGAATAATTTGATGATAAATATCTGAACTTGGTAGATTTGGAGCACTCAGAGGCCGGATTTAGAGGCAAAGGCACTGCAAAATAGTATTTTAGCCGGTTTAGAGGTAAGTAACGTTTCCAAACTTGGTTCTAAGGGTTCGAAACCCCGAGCTAAATGATTTATGACTATTGTTGAGGTGACGCACATGCCAAGTGACGGGCGTGAGGGCGTGCACCGGGTATTTGTGGCCTGGATTATCCCATGGCCCCTCTTAGTGATTATTCCATGATGATATTTGTGCATCTATTAATGTGGTAATTGTGAACATGTTAGAAATCATGTTAAGTATAAATGCTAGGCTTCACGCCAGAAATGCTGAGACCCGAGTGGTCGTATATTTCTGTCTCATGTCGTGATTATTTGATGTCATATACCCATCTA
Organism: Nicotiana paniculata; assembly: GCA_005239505.1. NCBI lineage: Eukaryota > Viridiplantae > Streptophyta > Magnoliopsida > Solanales > Solanaceae > Nicotiana > Nicotiana paniculata. The sequence continues at coordinate 2,014 of ML320548.1, forward strand.
TATCATATCATTTCATATATCAGTCTCAGTATTGTTAATTATATGCATATTTATTATTGTTTCGGGCTGATGGAGGCATTTGTGATCCATGTGAGTGAGACTGAAGAGTAATGACTGAGTGAGGATGACAGCCTGTTATTGAGACAGTTATGAGAATGGACTGCACATTACAGTGATATTTAAATCATGCCTTCGTTGGCTTGATCTGGCGCTTGGGCCACTAGCGACCCTCCGGAGTCTTTACACCCTCAGTGAGCGCATTGATGATGAGCGATGGATCTTCCTTGGGCATGAATCTTGTCCGAAGCTGATATTATGTGAGGTATGGATATTCCCTGGGCATGGATCTTGTCCGAAGCTGATGTTATGAGAGGGATAGATCTTCCCTGGATATGGAAATTGTCCGAATGTTGACCCCGGAGATGGATCTTCTCTGTGGAGGCTGGACTGGCCTTTTTCCTCAGTACATAGTGGCTACGGCAACCGGTGTTTATGCATATTTTGGGATGGAACTTCCCTGGGCCTGAGAGCCACATATAGTACTGAGTGGAATTCTGTGGGAGATCTGTGAGCACTATGTGCATATCCATACTGGTTTCATACATATATTTTATGATGGCATGTAGATTATACTGCATACTTGGCATATTTTCTCATTCTGTAAACTGTTAACATGTCTAAATTCTGCATAATTTTTATTGTAACATAATTGAGGTTTTGTCCGTCACTACTTCTCAACCCATAGTTTGGGTTCGTTACTTCTGAGTTGGTGTACTCACATTACCCCCTGCACCTTGTGTGCAGATCCAGGTACACCGGGACCCGATAGCGGATTTTAAGCAGCGGTCAGATTTTCTATTGGAGTTGTCGAGGTAGCAGCTGGCAATCGCGACCTCGTCTTCTCTTTCTTATTCTACCTGTTGTTCTTTATTTTGAGACAGTTTTTTCCATTTATCCTTTTCCTTGCTTTATGTTTTAGTAGCTCTTGACTGAGTGACACCGGATCCGGGGTTGGAGGTTTAAATTTAGTTTTTCACACATTGTTTTTTAAATTTCAGATTCTTAATGTTATTAATAAATTCGTTTAAAAATCACATTTTTATTGGGAATTGAATTTAGCTTAGTTAAAAAGGGAAGCTTGCCTGGTTCCACGACAGGCGCCATCACGACTTTGAAATTGGATCGTAATGAACTTGGTTCGACTTATTATGTTATTAAGAGGGGAGGTAATGATGGCCCTTTTATAAGATGTGGCTATTAATTATACAACGGGCAAGACATTTTCTCAAGTGGGAGTCTAATAGATGTAGGAGTGTCATTGATTAGACAGTTAAGAGTTCCCTACCTCTGGGCTATTTGAGTACAGATGGGACTTCCTTGAACGGGTTCATTTAGGGATAAGTACAAAGAATTTGAAATGAACCAAATATAGATACAATCCTGCTCATGTGTGACTGTTATTAATTCAATAATTGTATGGAGATGAGCACGTACCTTGTCAGTCAGATGAACCAGCAGGGATGAACCGGGTTCATCGTGTTAAAGTCTTTAATTTTCCTCAATTTACAAAGATAGGAAAACATCATTAGCAACCAGAGAATCATATTAATACATGGCAAGAGAGTATGACTGTAAAGTCATGATGCTGAGCAATGATTAGTCTGGTTGATTATCTATGTTAGTATTTTTATCCAAAAAAAAAATAATTAAGTGATCTTAATCATCCCTGATTCAAGCCGGTTTATCTCAAAATGCTCCCTACTTAGTGCTTTAGTAAAGATATCTGCAATTTGTTGGTCATTAGCACAAAATTTGATTGAGATCATTCCTTTTTCCTAGTTATCCATTAGGAAATAGTGTCTAACATCCATTTGCTTAGTTCTTTTATGATGAACCGGGTTCTTCGTCATACTTATTGCACTAGTTTTGTCACAGAAAATAGGAATGCATCCAACCTCTATACCAAAGTCCATGAGTTGTTGCTTGATCCATAGCAACTGAGCACAACATGAGGCTACAGCCACATATTCAGCCTCAACAGTAGAAAAGGCTACTGAATTTTGTTTCTTGGTGGCCCAAGACAGAAGGCAGGAGCCCAAAAATTGAGCCATGCCTGAAGTACTTTTCCTGTCAATCAGGAAACCTGCATAATCAACATCAACATATCCTACAAGGTCGAAATTACTACCTTTAGGATACCAAAGGCACAAATTAGTGATGCCTTCAGATATCTCAAAATTCTCTTCACTGCAATTAGGTGGGACTCTTTTGTATTTGCTTGAAACCTGGCACACAGTCCTACACTGAACACAATATCAGGTCTGCTGGCAGTGAGATATAATAGAGACCCGATCATCCCTCTATATAGATTCTGATCAACGGATGAAGAAGGTTCATCCACATCTAATTTTGTAGTTGTGGATATGGGGGTGTCTATTTCCTTTGAGTCTTCCATTTTAAATTTCTTGAGCAATTCTTTCACATACTTTTGTTGATGAATCATTGTTCCATTTGAATTTTGCTTGATTTGCAAGACTAAGAACAAGTTTAGCTCACCCATCATACTCATCTCAAACTCACTCCCCATAAGTATAGCAAACTCCTTACTCAATTTTTCAGAAGTCGCCCCAAATATGACATCATCCACATATATTTGCAAAACCAGTAGTTCTTTACCCTTTTCCTTTAAGAACAAGGTGCTGTCAATTTTACCTCGTTTGTATCCATGTTCTAGCAGAAATTTTGATAGACGCTCATACCATGCTCTTGATGCTTGTTTGAGACCATAAAGAGCCTTTTCAAGTTTGTACACATGGTCAGGTGACTCATTGCTTTCAAAACCTGGAGGCTGTCTGACAAATACATCTTCCTTCAGATAGTCATTGAGGAAGGCACTCTTAACATCTATCTGATGGAGAGTGAATTCCATGTGTGCAGCAAATGCTATAAGAAGTCTGATTCCCTCCAGTCTTGCCACAGGGGCAAAGGTCTCATCATAGTCAAGTCCCTCTTCTTGACTGTATCCTTGAACAACCAGTCTAGCCTTGTTTCTTGTAACAGTTCCATCCTCATCAAGCTTGTTCCTGAAGACCCACTTTGTGTCAATCACTGATCTGTCTAGTGGTCTGTGTACCAAGTACCACACTTGACTTCTTTCAAATTGATTCAGCTCTTCTTGCATGGAATTTACCCAGTCAGCATCCTGTAGGTCTTCACCAATGTTATTTGGTTCAATCAAGGATAGAAAGGTATCAAACGCACACAAATTTTTCAAAGAGGATCTTGTTTTGATTCCAGATGTTAGATCTGTTATGATTTTCTCAAGAGAAAGAGAATTCTGATATCTGTGTGTTTTGAGAACCAAATATTCACTTCTGGATAGTCCGATGGTCTCTTGTTGTTGTGGAACAGGATCAGGGCCAAGGTTCACATGTTGAGTTCCCCCTGTCGTGTTGTTTGAGGTAGTTGTACCTGGTCCATCTTCCATATTTTCTTCAATGTTTTCACTGCTTCTCACCAGTACAAGCTTCTCATCTTTTGGTTCTTGTCTCTCAGCAAGAGTGTTAGTTTCATCAAAGACAACATGTACACTTTCTTCTACACACATAGTTCTTTTATTATACACTTTATAAGCTTTGCTATGTGATGAATATCCCAAGAATACTCCCTCATCACTTCTGGGATCAAATTTTCCTAGGGAATCTTTGCCATTATTGTGCACAAAGCACTTGCATCCGAAAGCCCTAAGGTAGGATATGTTGGGTTTCTCCCTTTAAGTAATTCATAAGGAGTTTTATCTACCAGAGGCCTGGTCATGCATCTATTTATTATATAGAATGGAGTGTTTATTGCTTCTGCCCAGAAGCTATGAGGTAGTTTTCTAGAAAGAAGCATGGTTCTTGCCATATCTTCAAGAGTTCTATTCTTTCTTTCAACAACCCCATTTTGCTGTGGGGTTCTAGGGGCAGAAAAATTGTGATTGATACCATGTTCATCACAGAACTCAACAAACTTTGCATTCTCAAATTCAGTACCATGATCAAATCTTATTGATGCTAGTTGATTTCCTAATTGATTTTGAGTTTTCTTAACAAATGAGGTGAACATATCAAATGCTTCATCCTTAGATGTCAGAAATAAGGTCCAAGTGAACCTTGAATAGTCATCAATTAGCACGATTACATATTTCTTACCACCTCTGCTCTGAGTTCTCATAGGACCACATAGGTCCATATGAACCAGTTCCAACGTCTTGGTGGTACTAACCATTTTCTTACTTTTGAAAGAAGATCTTACTTGCTTCCCCCTTTCACATGCCTCACAAACTTTGTCTTCCTTGAACTTAATGTTAGGAAGCCTTACCACTAATTCTTTAGAGACTAGTTTGTTTAGCTGATATAGACTTGCGTGACCAAGTCATTTGTGCCACAGGAGGGGATCACTATCCAACACACTTAGGCAAGTGAGTTCATTTTCAGACAGTGTGGACAAGTCTATGACATAGATGTTATCCATTTTTTTTTCCTGCAAAACAATCTTGTTAGTAAGCAGGTTAATCACAAAACATTTTGTGGAAGTAAAGGCAACCAGGTTACTTCTGTCACATAGTTGTGACACACTGATTAGGCTATATTTAAAGCTATCTATCAGATACACATGTTCAATGGATCATGTGTCATCCTTACCTACCTTACCAACCCCAATAATTTCACCTTTCTTTCTGTTTCCAAAGGAGACATTTCCTCCTTTGGGACTTTCAAGTGAAAGGAACTGTTCCATGTTCCCTGTCATATGCTTTGAGCAACCACTATCCAAATACCAAATTTGGCTGCCTCCTCTCACTTGAACCTACAAAAAGGAATCAGGGGTTAGTTTTAAGAACCCAAACTAGTTGGGTCCTTTTCTATGAGAGAATGGATGAATCAAGCTTTTTCTAGCCCAATTTGGTAGCCAATTTTTCTTTTTAACAAAACTCTCATTTCTTCGACTGGCCTGCTCTTTTGCAGTACACTCAATTTTGTAGTGGCCAGTCTTACCATAATGGGTGCAGATTTTATTCTTAGGGAGAGCGAGATACTTGCTTTTGGGATTCCACTCAGGAAATTGACTCCTAAAGCCAATCCCTCTCCGGTTGCTACTATGATTCTCTTGAAGCCATATTAAGGCATCAAAGGATTTATTCCATTTACAAGTTCGATCTAATTCATGTTTGACTTTGCCAAGTTCTTCTTTAAGAGTTCTTATATGTTCATCCTTGGCATACATCTTATCTTTTAGTTTTCCCACATTTTCTTCTAACATGATATGAGAATGATCAACAACCTTTTTACTGGATCCTAGCTTTAGCTTTAAGTTTTCAGATTTTAGTTCTAGAATCTCAGTTTCAAGTGGATGAACCTGGTTCAACAAGACAATGTTTTTCTTTTTAGATTCACTAAGTCTGATTTCCAGGTTCATGCATTTTGCTTTTAGCATTTCACATTCTGTAGAGAGTTGTTCCTTCTCTTTGGTTGTTTCTTCGGAATCATCCATGAAATCAAGTAGCAACTCAGAGAGTTTTTCCTTAGATAGGAACTTTATTTTATTTTTAAGATGGGAGATAGTCACCTCTGGTTCCTCATGTGATTCCTCATAGGATTCTCCAACTGCCATGAGCGCCTGATCTTCATTCTCACCATCTTCTGATTCTTCATCTGAACTTTCCCCCCAAGCAGCAACCATAGCTTTTGTTGTGGTTTTCTTGGGTTGGACCTGTTCCTTCTTCCTGTTCCTTCTTTCATATCTCTCCTTTTTCCATTCCACTTCCCACTGAGGACAGTTCTTGATAACATGGTCAGTCTTTCCACACTTGTAGCATCCCTTGTTGGTTGCCCTTTCTGGAGATTTTGCTTTGTTGTAATTTCCTCCTCTAGAGATGCCCTTCTTCCTTATTAGAAAATTTCTGAATTCTTTAGTAATCATGGCCATCTCATCTTCCTCAAGATCTGCTCCCTCAGTGATTCTCAGTGCTAGACTCCTATCCTTCTTTGGACCATCCATCTTCATTGTCTGCCTTCTAAGCTCATAAGCAGTAAGGTTTCCAATTAATTCATCTAATCTGAGGGTTGCCATATTTTTGGATTCCTGGATAGCAGTGATTTTGCTTTCTCAGGAGATTGGTATGACCCTTGTCAGGATCTTCTCTACCCTGTCCTCTTCAAGAATGACTCTACCAAGAGACTTAAGTTCATTTGTCAAAGTTGTGAACCTTGTGTACATCTCTTGGATTGTATCTCCTTCTTTCANGTCCTTCATGGGCTACTTGCAAGGCATCCCAGATTTCTTTGGCAGTGGTGCAACTTTGGATTCTGCTATACTCGTCTGGACCTAGTCCACACACTAGCCACTTCTTGGCCTTTGCATTCTTTTCCCATTTCTTCAGATCCTCAACAGTGCAGTCAGCTCTAGTCTTTGGTACATCTATACCTTCATCAGTCTTCATCATGGTAGCTAGAGGACCATCAGTGACTATGTCCCAGAGTTCATAGTCTTCTCCAATCAGGTGGTCCTTCATCCTATTCTTCCACCAAGAGTAATACTGGCCATTGAAGAATGGTAGCCTTGCAGTTGATTGACCCTTCCAGTTTTCAGGTGGTGCACTCATTTTGATCTTTTCCAAGGTGTTAGCCTCTTCAAGGATAAACTGCTCTGATACCAATTGATGTTTTATACTTCAATACCACCAAAGAAGGGGGGGGGGTGATTTGTGTGGTGTCCAATTTTTCAAGTGCTGTCTCAATAGAAGAACCTGGTTCTTCTTGGTGTTTCAACTTCTACTAGTGCGGAATAACAAATGCAGTAAAGTAAAAACACAGAGATTTTACGTGGAAAACACCTGGCTCAAAAGGTGAAAAAACCACGACCTACTCCTCAGTAGGATTTTCCCAAACTCTTCACTACAACTCTGAGCCAAATAGCATTTACAAAATAAACTCTTTTGTAAATATAAGGACTAACTCTAATCCCTTTGTAGCAACCTAGCCTCTAGCTAATTGCAACAAGCCTCAAGTTAACTCTAACTTGAACAATGTGTACCTATTACAATTGCTTCTAATAAAGCTGAAAGATACAATATTAAATCACCTACTACAACCAACTAGACTCGAAAGACAAACAGATGGAACTGGTTCTTCTAGCTAGTCAGTAGTCTTTGTATCGCACAAGGATTCTTCTTGCAAAATTTCTCTAGTAATATTGCCTTCAGTTCTTGCTTCAATTTTGTCTTTGTGCGAATGATTCTTCAGTAGTAATACTTCAACATTATATATCACCATAAGTTAAGATGTTCTTGTTTAGTTATAATGCAACTCTTCCTTGGTGGAAGAGTTTGTGTTTATCTCAACTTCCTTCCTTTATTTCTGTCCTTGCTGAACTCAAACTCTAACCCCTTATCAATTTGCAACCTTTTCGCATTAGGAGACAACCTCTTAGTTTATGGATAATTCACAGATCACGTTTATCTCCTGTGCATGTACGATTCTTGTGCCAATTGGTTCGTTCGAGATGTTTGCCCTAATGGACCTGGTTCAACTGGGTTAGCATTTGTCAATCTTCAAAACCATGCAGTGACTTGGGTCAACAGTTCTTCTTCTTCACTTATTCTTGTTCTTCAGCACGTATTATTTTCTTATACAACCATGTCTTCATCGAACCCCGATCCTCGCAAAGTAGTAATTGTAGATGGACTTCTCCCTTCAACTGCTCATTTTAGGAGTAGAAGAGGTGGTAGATTACGTAGTTTAGGATCTTTGTCTATTCGAGGTTCTACTTCCCAAACCAAAATTGTTACCCCGTCTTCTTCTAGGACTAGGGCTTCTTTAACCCATAGATCTTCTGCCAAAAATAGGGAATCAAGTGAACCCATTCGAGAACCAACGGTTGATGAAATCGTTCCTCAATAATTTTCTTTCTCTACCGATCGTGAATCGATTAGTAACCAAGTTACTTCTATGGCTTCCCATGATCGTGCCGATGTTTATCCTTCCTAGATTACTAATGGCTTGATTTCTCTTGTTCGACAAGAATGCTACTAGAAATATGATTTTCGAGTTTTAGTTCCTGGTTCAAACCAAAGGATAACTTCGTATCAGGCTGGTTATTCTTTTGCTTACACAAATCCTTTTACCTTAGGTTTTAGACCACCTGTTGACCCAGCGATCATAGAATTTTGTCATTTCTTTAACGTTTGTTTAGGACAGATTGGTCCTATCGTCTGGAGAGTTATTGCATGTCTACGATACCTATCTAATTTGCCTTCCTTACCCTTCACCTTTCAACACTTGCTTCATCTTTATTCCCCTAAGTTATTTCGTTTAGGGGTCCTTACTCTCGTGGCCAGAAGCAAAAGAGTTTTGGTTAGCACAGAAGATGATAGAGATCGTGGCTGGTACGCCCGTTTCGTTGCTGCTCCCACAAGTGGTTTGGTGGGTGAGGAGAACATGCCCTTTCCAGAAAAGTAGAATTTGCAAGTAAGTATTTTTTTAATATCTCTCTTCTTCTTTTATGAGGGAAGAAAAAACTTACAATCTCGTGGCTGTTTTTCTCTTTTTAGCAATCATGGAAGTTTTTGAGGAAATGCCAAACTTCCGTGCTTGGGTAGAGAAATTGTTGTCGGTTGCTACTATGGAAGGAAGGTCTTGGAAATACCTTTCTCGTAGGTTTGAATGGAAATTCAAGACTGATGGTATCTTTCTCTTTAATTTTCCTCATTTACTTTGTATTTACTTGGGGGTTACTAACTTTTTTCCTCTGCTAGGTTTTCTTATTCGAGGTGTCAGTCCTGCATCTATTACTTCATCAAGACTCTCTTTGTCCCTTGCTCGAGAGATGATTTTAAGTTCTTCATCAAAGAGAAAAGCAGAGGGATCTCGTGGCTCTAAGGGTGAAGAGGAACAAGAAGAGGGTTCTTTAGTGTGCATGCCTCGGGCTAGGAGGCGCGTTATTTTGGATGATGAATTCGCCCTTCCTCCAAGTTCAGTTCCTTTGAGTAAGCCTGAAAACGCTACTTTAGTGAGTTCTGATGAAGAAATAAATGTTGCCCCTCGTGACTCTACCGATCAACTGTTTTCCCGTGGTTTTGATAGTGAAGATTTTGGTCCTGTTTTCGAAGAAGTACCCCTTGCCTCTTTTCCAGTGTCAGTTCCCATTGGTTCTCAGATTTTCGCTCCTGTTGCTGCTACTACTGCTCCTCCCATGGCTGTTTTCCCTTCCTCAACTATCCCTATTTCTACCACTTCTCATGTTTAAGCTGGTACTTCAAGTAGCAATAGGATGATGAAAAAGGTTACCATTGAAGTCCCCGAGGATGGTAATCTATTGAAAAAATCTGGTCAAACCGACTTATGGTTGAAACCTCTACTTAGCCCAGTTGAGAAGTCGAAGTTGGAAAGCCATAGTTCCTTGACATGGATGAATAATATTGTTCATTCCTCTTTGAAGGTACAAGTTTTAGCTGTTTCCTCTATTTTCCTCGTGATTATTTACTTTTGTCTGATAATCGCTTATTTCTTTTCTTTTGTAGATCAACTTGATAGGCGGAGCTTATGAAGAGAATTGTCCATATTGAACAACTACTAGAAGATTATTGTACAGAGACGGACAACTGGAAGGAACAATACGAGTGTCTTCAGTTGGAGAAATAAGTTTTAGATGAAGAGAAGTGTGCTTTGGAACAATAAGTAAGAATGATGGTGGCAGAATTAGCAATTGAAAAAGCCTTTTTCAGTCAAGTTGGTGAAGACAAAGACATCCTTGAGTCTTCATTTACAGAGAAACTCTCTAAAGTTACCGAAGAGATTAGGGGTTTGAAAGAACTCCTTAATCAAAAGGAGACCTATGCCGAGGAGCTTGTTCAAACACTCACTCAAGCTCAAGATGACCTCCATGCCTCTTCTGATAAGGTCCAGTTCTTGGAGAGATCCCTCGCTTCTTTGAAGGATTCTTATGATGCTTCTTTGACTGAAAGAAAAGAGTTTAAGACTGAAATTGAGCCATAGGAGAAGGACTACGAGGACCTCGAATATAAATCAACACTTGATGTAAGCTGGGATTTTCTGAACACACGCCTCAAGACTTTGATGGAGGCTAGCCAGGAAGGCTTTGACTTGAATACTGAGATTGCAAAGGCTAAGGAAACTATTGAAAAAACTCAGCAAAGTCAGAACTTTCCTCACTTGAGGTCGGCGTTCCCGAAGGTGATGAACTTACTCCTGGTGGAGTTGGTGTTCAAGCCTCTTCAGATCAAGTCGAATTTTCTCCCGCTCCTGATGATGCCATATTGGATTCTGCCTCTCCCGCTACTGATAGTGTTACTTTGGATTCTGCCCCATAGTGTTCTGTCAAAACTTAGTTTGTTTCTTGAACTTAGTTTGCTTCTGTGCTGCCATCCTTATTAGATCTGCTTCTCTTTTTTGCTCGATTAAATCCAAATTTGTTCTTATATGTTCATCATTTGATTCTTCTATTGCTTGTGTGAATCTCGTACTTGGATCTCCTATTTCGACTGGGATTAAGGCTTCTGAACCATAAACAAGTGAAAATTGAGTTCTCCCGTACTTGTCTTTGTTGTTGTTCGATAAGCCCATAATACGCCTAGTAACACCTCAGGCCAATTGCCTTTTTAATTCTCTGATCTTTTCCTCAAATTATTAACAATAATCTTGTTTGTTGACTCAACTTGTCCATTTGCCGCGGGATGTTAAGGTGAGGAAGTTATTCGTTTAATTTTCCAACTTTGAAAAAATTCTGTGACTTTCGAGCCTATAAACTGCGGGCCATTATCACATACGATTTCTTTTGGCTCTCTGAATCGGCATATAACGTTCCGGCAAATAAAATTCATTACTTCCTTTTCTCGCACCTGTTTGAAAGCTTCTGCCTTTACCCATTTGGAAAAATAATCTGTTAATACTAACAAAAATCGTACCTTTTCTTTAACTTGTGGCAAATGACCCACGATATCCATTCCCCACTTCATGAATGTCCACGGGGAAATAGCCGTATGTAATAATTCTGCTGCACGATGTATGTTATTGCCATATCGTTGGCATCTATCACACTTTGCTACAAAATTTTTTACATCTTCCTTCATTATAGGCCAGTAGTATCGTTCTCTAATTAGAGTTTTTACCAAAGATCTACATCCTGCATGATTTCCACAATGCCCTGTTTAACCAAAGAACCGGATTCTTAGTCAAAGTTATTTTAAAAATACTCGGGCTTGTGATAACCAAGAAAATTGACTAAGAACAATAATAGAAATTAGACTTGTAAAATAGGAAAAAAATAAGTGCACAGAAATGTAAATATATTTCAGTAGTGGTTCGAACGTGCCTCTACAAGTGAGATCTTACTCCCTTTTATAGGGAATTTCTTAATATAACGTCTACTCTTCTTAATGATTGAGCATTAATGAATATTTATATCTTTAATGTAACGTTACAATAGGTAATCGTAACTGTTGCGTGAAGATTCTGTAATGTTTAGCTCATTGATTGAAGATCTATGAATCTGGCCTTTATTCTGTCCTGGTTCATTCCGACCGTGTCTCGTCGACTCCTCAATTAGACTGGATCTTCCGCTTCTAATTATCTCGTGGGTGTTTACCCCGTACCTCTTTGTTCCGTACCTCTTTCTAAGCTTTCATCCAGATGTCACTCTTCCATTGCTCCACGTATATTTCTTTGTCATCCAAGATATTACACGTGTAATGTCTATTTTTTACCAATACATATAGTCCTCCCACTTACTATTTATTTATCAATTGAATATTTGGTAAGTGGATACTCATTTATGGTGGGAATGCTTTTTTTGTCGCCATTTTACTATTATCATTGCATCTGTCTCTGAATGTACGCGTTGCTTGTCACTTCTATTAAATGCATGTGCCACGTGGTGATTCCGGATTGGTTCTACAATTCATCAGCGCATTTTAGGGATTTTGCGGCTGCATCAGTCACGAAGTGACAGTTTTAATAATGACTTCCACATCAGTATCTTTCCATTTTTTTACGGTTGCCTTCGTGTATAAATACCCCTTTTTGCCTTTGCTTCTACGAAAAACTTCTAACTTTCTTTTGCTGCTTACAAGTCCTTCTTTCATTGAAATATGTCTTCTTTAAACCAAGACCCCAAAAAAGTAATAATAGTCGATGAACTATCTCCTTCTTCTGCTCCGATATGGAGTAGGAGGGGCGGTAGATTGAGGAGTTTGGGCTCAACACCTTCTAGAGGGTCTTCTTCTTCTCAACGTAACATTACTCCCCCACCAACTTCTAAGGTTATTGTTACTCCATCTTCTTCTAGGACTAGAGCTTCTATATCTTCTTCTAAGAGTAGAGAGTTCAGTGAACCACTTCGCGAACCAAAGGTTGATGAGATTGTACCCGCTGAATTTTCTTTCGTAAATGACAGGGAAGCCATAAGAAAATAGCTTTTCCATGACGTCTCATGATCGCGCTGATCTTTACCCTACTCAAATTACTGAGGGTTTGATTTCTCTTGTGCGCAGAGACTGTTATTAGAAATTTGATTTTCCGGTCTTGGTCCCCAATGAAAATCAAAGGATAACTTCTTACAAAGCATGCTATTCTTTTGTATATACCTACCATTTTACTTTGGGTTTCAGGCCTTCCATCAACCCTGTCATTATAGAGTTTTGTCGATTTTTTAATGTGTGTTTGGGACAAATCAGTCCTATCGTCTGGAGGGAAGTAGCATGCCCCAGATATTTGGATAACTTGGCTTCACTTCCTTTTACATTTTATCATCTTATTCACCTTTACTCTCCCAAGTTATTCCTCCAAGGAATCTTTACTCTTGTGGCTAGGAGTAAGAGAGTTTTAGTCATTCCTGATGATGATAAAGATAGAGGTTGGTATGCCAGGTTTGTTGCTGTTCCTACAGGTGGATTAGTAGGTGAAGAAAATTTACCCTTCCCTGAGAAGTGGAACTTTCCACGTAACTTTTGTTTACTCACTTATTTTATTCTTGATAGATGTTCAGTACCGTGACTGTTTTTGTCTTTTTTCAGCAACCATGGGAACCATCGAGGAGATTTTCATTTTCAGTGGTTGGGTAGAAAAATTGTTGTTCATCGCTCCAATGGAAGAACGTTCTTGGAAATACCTTTCTGCAAGGTTTGGTTGGAAAGTAAAAACCCATGGTAGGTTTTTTTTTTTACGTTTCCCTTTTCTCTCTTTTTTGAACTTCTCTAATCCCTTTTGTTTGTTAGGGTTTCCCGCTCGTGGTGTTACAATTGCTGCTATAACTGCTTCGAAGCTCTCTTTGGCCAAGGCTCAAGAAATTATCTTAAATTCTTCTTCGTCAAAAAGGAAAGAGGGTAGGATTAAAACCTTAGAAGATGAGGAGGAGCAGGAGGAAGGCTCGTTGGTTCGTAGGACACGAGCAAGAAGAAGAGTCATGTCTGATGATGAATTTGCTCCCCTTACTGGTCCAACTTCCGTGCCTGAGCCTGATCATTCTACCCTTGTATACTCTGAGGAGGAAATTCCTTCTGCAGCCACTGAGCCAGTTGAGCAGTTGTTCCATCAAGGTTTTGTCTCAATTTCAGAGGAGACGCCTCTTGCCATCTTTCCTCCTTCTGCTCCAGTGGAAATTTAGTCTGCCGTGCCTGTTGCTGTTTCTTCTTCCCCGTCTGTGCCACCCGTGGCTCCTTCATCTAACCCTACTACCGTGCCTTCAATTATTGAAGTAGGGTCTACTAGAAATGGGGAGATGAAGCGAATTATGATCGAGGTTCCTGTAGAAGGTAGCCTTTTAAAGAAATCAGGCCAGGTGGATGTGTGGTTGAAGCCTTTGATTGGCCCGGTTGAAAAGTCAAAATTGGAAAGGCATAGCTCCTTAACGTGGATGAATGAGATTGTACACTCATCTTTGAAGGTAACCTTCCTGTTATTTCTTCTTAACACTAGACTTTGCCGTATCTAATTTTCCTTTTTTTGTGTAGATCAATCTCATTGGTACAGAGTTGATGAAAAGGATCGTACATATGGAGAAGTTAATGAATGACCACCATACCGAGGCTGATAACTGGAAGGAACAATTTGAGAGCCTTCAAATTGATATGGAAGCAGTAGAAGAGGAAAAGTGTACCTTAGAGTAGCATGTTAGAGTGATAGCAGTAGAATTAGCCATTGATAAGGCTTTGTTGAATCAAGCAGGCAAGGATAAGAACATCCTGGAATCCTCATTTGCAAAACAACTTTCCCGTGCTTCTGAAGAAATAAGAAGCTTGAAGTATTTGCTAAACCAGAAGGAGGCTTATGCTGGAGAACTCGTGCAATCGCTTACTCAGACCCAAGAAGACCTCCTCTAACAAGGTTCAATTTTTGGAGAGATCCCTTGATCCTTTACAAGCTTCCTACGATGCTACTGTGGTTGAAAGGGATGAGTTGAGAGAAGACGTTGAACAATGGGAGAAGGACTATGAAGCTCTCGAGGATAAGAAGTTGTTGATGCGAGTTGGGCTTACTTGAATTCCCGTCTTGATACATTAACGTAAGTGGGCCAAGAAAACATTGACTTACAAGATAAAATTGCCAAAACTAAGGAGACAATTGAAAGGTCTCGGTAGAGTCAAAGTTTTTCATCACCTGAGGTTGAAGTTCTAGTGGGTGATGAGATCGTGCCTGATGAATTTGCTTCCCAACGCTTGCCATCTCAAGCTGCTCCTTCTGTTGATGAAGATAATCCTCCCAATGTCTAGTGAAAGTGTTTGTTAACCCCTTTCTTTTTTTTTCTTTTGGAGAATCAATTGGTGGTTATTACTGGTCCCATTTGGGGGTAAAGTTTGGTTGGTAAGTCCCAATGACAACTTAGAGGAAATTTTGTATAAACAAATTCGTTTGTACTAAGTTGATACTTAGTTTATACCGTCATATAATATTAATTTCTTGTCATGACTTGTATTTTTGGAGTTTTCGTTTTACTCTTAAGTGTTTACATAAAAATGCTTTATGTTCATGTTTTTGTTTCACCCTTTTTAACTTTGCATTAAAAATACTTCAATACCTCGTGTCTTTTTTAAACAAGCACGATATATAAAAGAGGGCCCTTTTATGAATGACACTTAATGAAGAAGATGTCTCAACTTCATAATGGTGTAAATATACGAAAGAGAGATAGGAATTCACATGTTCCTTTGAGTAATGCTTTGAAGAAAGTTTTTGTATTATTTGAACTTTCATAATACTTTGTATTTGTTCAAGTATCGTCCATAACTCTTTCGTAACTGTTTTCTCTTACAACAGATTTTGAATAAATACAGGGGTACAAATTTCAACCCGTGACTAAATTTTGCCTTCAACCTAAACATTCATTTTTATTTATGAGCATGCTTTTTGTAGGTTTCTGAATCAGGATTTGTATGATAGTCTTCAACTCTTTGATTTTGCTCGTAACTTTTGATTTGTTGGGTAAAATAGGTCTCCAGGCTTGAGCTCTGACTTTATGCTAGTCTTCTTTCTTGAGCTTTGACTTTTTTGATAGTCTTCTTTGCCTTCCATATTATATAGTCCCCCAAGTGTTTGAGCTTTGAATAATGAAATCTCGAGCACTTGACTACTCCTTCCTTGTGGTCCTTTTCCTGAAAAGGAAAAACATACGGGACTTAAATCTTTGAAATGTCCATCAGAAAGGTTGTAACCCTAGACCGAGAATTCAGTTACTTCCTCGTGCCTATTCAGGTCTAATATCATCATTTGGTTATGGGTTAGCCTTTTGCCTATCATCTAAAATTGTTAGTATAACTTAACTGTACTAAATAAAATCGTACGTAATGATACCTGACCGTGGGCACTCATTTTTCTTAGAAGTAATACTTCCTTAAATGAACAACATTCCAACTTGTTGGTAAGATCCTGTCGTCCATGGTTTCCAGCTCATAAGCACCTTTTCCAGCAATACCACACACTTTATAAGGTCCTTCCTAATTTGGGTTTAATTTTCCTGCTCCAGCCTCTTTTGTTGATTGGGAAACTTTTTTGAGAACAAAGTCCCCAATTTTAAAATATCTTAGGTGAGCTTTTCTGTTGTAATACCGCTCTATAATTTGCTTTTGAGCTGCCATGCAAATTAAAGCGACTTCTCTCCTTTGTTCAAGTAAATCCAGATTTGTTCTCAACTCGTCGTTGTTTATTTCTTATGTTGCTACTGTGAATCTCGTACGTGGTTCACCAATTTCCACTAGTATTAGGGCCTCTGAGCTATAGACAGTGCGAACGGGGTTTCTCTCGTGGTTGTTTTGGTTGTAGTCATATAAGCCTATAATACTCCCGGTAGCTCTTCAGGTCAATTTCCTTTTGATTTTTCCAATCGTTTATTCAAATTATTGATGATGATCTTATTTGTTGACTCAACTTGCCCATTATCCACGGGGTGATACGGTGAAGAAGTGATACGTTTGATTTTCCAACTTTGGAAGAATTACGTGATTTGCGAGCCTATGAATTGCGTGCCATTATCACATACGATTTCCTTTGGGACACCAAAGCGGCAAATGATGTTTCGCCAAATGAAGCTTTTCACTTCTTTTTCTCGTACCTGTTTAAAAGCATCTGCCTCTACCCATTTTGAGAAATAATCTGTTAATACAAGTAGAAACTGTACCTTTCCTTTGGCTTGGGGTAGAGGTCCTACTATATCCATTCCCCATTTCATAAATGGCCAAGGTGATGTAACCAGATGTAGTAATTCTGTGGGTCGATGCATGTTTTTAGCATAACGCTGACATTTATCGCATTTAGCTACGAAATTTTCAGCGTTTTCTTCCATCTTTAGCCAATAATACCCTACTCTGATTAGAGTTTTGAATAGAGATCTTCCACATGCGTGGTTTACACAATGTCCTTCGTGTACTTCTTTCATCACGTACTCTGTTTGATTAGGTCCGAGGCACCTTGCTAGAGGACCGCCAAACATTTTGCAATATAAAGTGTCACGAACTAGGCAATACCGTGCAACTTTTCGTCGAAGTTCTTAAGCTTCTTTCTTATCCTCAGTCATGGTACCATTCTGCAAAAAATTTACAATTTTGTTTCTCCAATCCCATGTTAGATTATTAAATGTTACCTCGTTCTGTTCCTGGTCGATTGCTGAATCAAATAAATGTATCACAATAGCATTTTCTTTATTCGTTACATCTGTAACTGATGTGAGGTTAGATAATGCATCCGCTTCTGTGTTTTCCTCTCTAGGTATTTTCACGATCTTCCATGACTGGAATCGCCTCACTAGATCCCGTTCCTTTTCCAAATATTGCTGCATTCGAGTTTCTCTGGCGGTGTAAGTCCCTTGCATCTGATTTACCACCAGTTGAGAGTCACTTTTGATCACGATCTGCTCTTTTGAGAGTTCTCGTGCTAATTCAAGTCCTGCAATGACAGCTTCGTACTCTGCTCCATTGTTAGTGATAGGATAACATTTAATATCTTGCCTTATCTTTTCACCCGAATGTGGTATCAAGACAATTCCTAAACAAGCTCCTTTAACATTAGAAGAACCGTCAGTAAATAAAGTCCATGTTCCTGGATTAGCTCTGGTAAAAATCTGTAATTCCTTTTCTACTTCAGGAATTATGTTAACATTAAAATCTGCGACAAAATCAACTAAGACCTGAGACTTTATTGTTGTCCTAAGTTGATAAACAATGTCGTATTCGCTTAGTTCTATTGCCCATTTAGCCAATCTGCTTTACAATTCCTGTTTATGCAGAATATTTCTTAAAGGATATGAAGTTACAACAGCAATTGGATGACACTGAAAGTATGGTCTTAACTTCCCTTAACTTCCTAGCTGCCATGACTAGAGCCAAGGCTAAATTTTCTAGATAGGGGTATCTAGTTTCAGCATCCAGTAAGGATTTACTTACATAGTAAATGGGAGATTGCTTACTTTTATCTTACCTTACCAGGACTACACTCACAGCTATTTCTGCAACAACATGATAAATATACCGTCTTTCCCCTTCCTTTGGTTTGGATAGTAGAGGGGGATTTTATAGGTAGGCCTTCAAGGTTTTGAGGGCATGCAGGCATTCTTCGGTCCATTCGAACCGATTCTGATTTTTTAGTACTGAGAAGAATTTGAAACTCTTCTCTGAAGATCTTGAAATGAATCTTCCTAAAGTTGCGATCCTACTTGTCAGCCTTTGAAATTCTTTTTTGCTCGTGATTATATTAGGTATTTCTTCAATAGCTTTAATTTGAGCAGGATTTACTTCAATGCCACTATTTGATACGAGAAAACCCAAAAACTTACCTGATTCAACGCCAAAGGCGCACTTTTCTGGATTTAGTTTCATGTTATACTTGCGGAGGATCTTGAATATAGCTGAAAGATGTTGGAAGTGGTCTTCAGCCTATGTTGAATTTAACATGTCATCAATCTTACCTCCATTGTCTTCCCCAGATGTTCCTGGAACATCTTGGTCACTAGCCTTTGATACGTGGCTCCAGTATTTTTCAAGCCAAAAGACATGACTTTGTAACAGTAAGTCCCCCTGTTTGTAATAAAGGAAGTTTTTTCCTCATCTGAGGGGTCCATTTTTATCTGATTGTAACCAAAATATGCATCTATTAAGCTTAACAATTCATGACCTACAGTGGCATCAATCATTTGATCTATGTGCGGTAAAGGAAATGAATCCTTTGGGCATGCTTTGTTTAAATCAGTGTAATCTACGCATATTCTCCATTTACCGTTCTTTTTAGGCACTACTACAATATTAGCTAACCAATCGGGATATTTACCTCGCGTATTGAACCAATTTTTAAGAGTTTTTGTACCTCTTCATCGATCACTTGATTCTTGAATGACCCCTGCTTCTTTTTATTTTACTTGACAGGTACAAATGATGTGTCTTCATTCAGTTTATTAGTTATCACCTCTGGGGGTATACCTGTCATATCTGAATGGGACCAGGCAAAACAATCTGCATTAGATTTCAAGTATTCAATTAACTTACCTCTTCTGGTCGGGCTTAGTCTTGCTCCTATGTGGATTTTTTGTTCAGGCTTATTTTCGAACAGTGGAACAACTTCGAGTTCTTCAGTAGTTGTCTTTATGTTTTCATTCTATTCTGGTTCTTGAATAACATCAGGCCTGGAATCCACGTCCGTATGTTTTGATGCGATCTCCGTGGTGATTTGATTCACCGTGTCTTTATCGTTTATTCTCGTATCTGTTTGAGTTGCTCCCGCATCTTTTAGTTCTTCCTTCGCTTCTTCTTTATTCGAGTGCATTACTGAATTGATATTCCTCGAAATTTTTTGATCACCTCGAATCTGTTGAATTCCCCATTTTGAAGGGAATTTGATAACTTGGTGAAGAGTGGATGGTACTGCATCCATGTCATGAATCTATGGTCTTCCCATAATTACATTATAGGCCATGTCTGTATCAATAACTTGAAAAAAAAATTCTTTGACGACGCCTTCTGCATAAGTACTCAATGCAATTTCTCCCTTTGTTATGACAATAGAATTATCGAATCCGGATAAGGAACATGCTTTTGGAATTACATGGTCTCCCATTAGCATCTCCTCCACCACTCTTAGTAGAATGATGTTAATTGAACTACCTGGATCAATCAGTACTCTTCTCACGTTAGTGTCATGTATAAGTAAAGATATTACCAGTGCATCGTTATGTGGGATCAATAATCCATCTGCATCTGCATCATCAAATGTTATGCTATCAGCCTCCAAGATTTCACGAGTCCGCTTCCCGTGGGTTATTGTGAACTTCGTTGTCTTTTTTTGCTGAGGTATAGGTCACGCCATTAACCTCCTCTCCTCTGTTTATCACATTTACTGTTCTCTTCGGAGATGGTGGTTTTGGGGGCTGCTTCCTGTTCTTCATATATGCTTGCTTACCTTTTTCACTAAACAATTCAGGTAGATAGCCCTGTTTTAATAAGTGTTCTACCTCATCTTGCAATAACCTGCATTCTGATGTTCTGTGCCCGTGGTCGTTGTGAAATTCAAACCAGAAGTCTGGGTTCCTTCTTTTGGATTTGATCTCATCTCTTTGGGCCATCGAACTTTATCACCCATATTTCTTAATACTGTAATTAACTTTGACGTACTTACATTGAAGTTATAATCTCCAATTCTTGCATACGTGTTATTACCTCTATTTCGTTCATCTCGATCTTTTCTGGATCTTGATGATGATGAACTTGAATCTCTGTTTGACGGTCTGTGATCGGGCCATGTGTTTTCAAATTTAGAACGAGCTTCTCGTCCCGAAGGTCCCATATATGGCTCGTACCTATTTTTACCAGTTCTCCTCTCTGATTCTGAGCGCCTAGAGCTTGTTTTGTCTTCTGCTTTTGATTGAGCTATGGTATCCTTTTTAATTCGCAATTTGGTGTTGTACCTGTTATAAACATCATTCCACGTCATAGCTGGGAATTCTCGTAGACTTTATTTGAGTCTCCTCGTGGCTTCAGAGCTTTTTTCGTTAGATTGCTCGCAAACGCCATAGCTGCCCAATTGTCAGGTACTCTTGGTAACATCATCCTTTCCCGTTGAAACATGTCTACGAATTCACAAAGCAATTCTGTATCTCCATGTTTTACTTTGAATATATCCTCCATTATTTTCTCCAATTTTTGTGCACCAGAATGTGCTTTTATAAACGAATCTGCAAGCTCGGCAAAAGAATCAATAGAATTTTTGGGTAAGAGAGAATACCACGTTAGTGCTCCTTTGGTAAGAGTTTCTCCTAATTTTTTTACCAGCACAGACTCGATTTCCTGCTTAGTTAAGTCATTGCCTTTTACTCCCGTGGTGAATGCAGTAACATTGTCACGTGGACCAGTTGTCCCGTCATATTTTGGTATATCGAGCATTTTAAATTTGTTGGGTATCGGCAAAGGTGCTGCACTTGGCTTCCATGGTTGTTGAGAGTATTTATCAATATCAATCCCCTTGATGACAGGTGGTACGCCAGGAATTTGTTCGATACGATCGTTTTGTTCCTTCACCTGTTTCTGCAAGGTTAGTATTAAAGATTGTAAATATGAATTATTAGTCATACCTGGTCTCCCTTCGAGGGATTCGTTTGGAGTGCCTCTACTTCTAGAATTAGCTAATCCAGATTGTGGATTTTCCACAGTTGTAGTGTTGTTGGAGGAGGTGTAGGTGGTATAGTTGGTAGCCCCCTCACGAAAGCTTGAAGAGCTTCATTCACATATTCAGCAACTATTTGCTTCACAGTGTCTTGCTCTCATGAAATTGGAGTAGGATTCCCTGAGGCGATGGAATTGGAGTTCCAGTTGCCTGTTGATTGTTGTCGTTGGTGTTTGACATGATTTAGGAATACAAAAAAGGATTATTAGCTTCCTGGAAACGGAACCAATTTGTTTAACCAAAGAACCAGATTCTTAGTCAAAGCTATTTTAAGAAGTACTCAGGCTTCTGATAACCAAGAAAATTCACTAAGAACAATAATAGAAATTAGACTTGTAAAATAGGAAAACAATAAGTGCACAACAATGTAAATATATTTCGGTAGTGGTTCGAACGTGTCTCTACAAGTGAGATCTTACTCCTTTTTATAGGGAATTTCTTAATATAACGTCTACTCTTCTTAATAATTGAGCATTAATGAATATTAATATCATTAATGTAACGTTACAATAGGTAATCGTAACTGTTGCGTGAAGATTCTGTAACGTTTAGCTTATTTATTGAAGATCTGTTCATTCTGACCGTGTCTCTTCAACTCCTCAATTAGACTGGAGCTTCCGCTTCTAGTTATCTCGTGGGTGTTTACCCCGTACCTCTTTGTTCCGTACCTCTTTCTAAGCTTTCATCCAACTGTCACTCTTCCATTGCTCCATGTATATTGCTTTGTCATCCAAGATATTACACGTGTAATGTCTATTTTTTACCAATACATGCCTCTCATGTAATTCTTTCATCACATATTCTGTTTGAGCGAGTCTAGGGCATCTTGCTAAAGGTCCCTCAAACCATTATAGATATAGATTTTCTCGAATTAAGTAGTAATGGGCAGCCTTTCGTCGAAACGACTGAGATTCTTTTTTGCCTTCAGGTACGGTTCCATACTGCAAAAAATTAACAAGCTCGTTTCTCCAATCCCAAGTTAGATTATTGAAACTTACCTCGTTTTTATCCTGGTCCAATGCTGAATGAAATAAATGTATTACGATAGCATTTTCTGCATTTGTTATTTCCGCAGTTGATTCAAGATTAGTTAATGCATCTGCTTCCCCATTTTTTTCCCTGCGTATTTGCACAATCTTCCATGATTGGAATTGCCTTATCAATTCTCGTGCCTTTTCTGAATATTGTTGCATTCTTGCCTCTCTAGCTATGTAAGTCCCTTGCATCTGGTTGACTACCAGCTGAAAACCACTTTTAATTACGATTTTCTCTATAGAGAGTTCTCGTGCCAGCTCTAACCCTGCAATTACAGCTTCGTACTCTGCTTCATTGTTAGTAATTGGGTAACATTTAATTGCTTGTCTTATACTTTCTCCCGAAGGTGGGATTAAAACAATACCTAAACCTGCTTCTTTGACATTCGAGGAGCCATCGGCAAATAGAGTCCACGTACATGGATTAGATACGGTGAATATTCGTAGTTCCTTTTCTACTTCAGGAACTATTTTTGTGCTAAAATATGCTAAAACTTGTGATTTTATTGCAGTTCTAGGTTGGTACATGATATCATATTCACTGAGTTCTATTGCCCACTTGGCTAATCTACCTGACAATTCTTGTTTATGAAAAATATTCCTTAGAGGATATGCAGTTATTATAGAAATAAGGTGACATTGAAAGTAAGGTCTCAACTTCTTAGATGCCATAACTAATGCTAAACCAAGTTTTTCTAAATGAGGATATCTAGTCTCAACATCCAACAAAGATTTACTGACATAATAAATTGGATATTGTTTAACTTTGTCTTCTCATACCAAAACTGCACTAACAACCATGTCTGAAACTGCAAGATAAACAAACTGCCTCTCACCATCCTTTGGTTTAGCCAGCAAAGGAGGATTTGACAAGTATGCCATTAAATTTTTTAGGGCTTGTTGGTATTCTTCAGTCCACTCGAGCTGATTTTGTTTTTTTAGCACTGAAAAGAATTTGAAACTTTTCTCCGAAGACTTAGAAATAAATCTTCCCAAAGCTTCTATCCTCCTGTAAATCTTTGTACCTCTTTTTTGCTCGTGAGTATATCTGGAATTTCTTCAATAGCTTTGATCTATGCAAGGTTTACTTCAATACCTATATTAGATACAAGAAAACCTAAAAACTTACCTGAAGCTACGCCGAAGGCACATTTTTCTGGGTCCAATTTCATATTATAGCCGCGGAGAATCTCGAAGGTATTTGAAATATTTTGAAAATGATCTTCTGCTCGTGCAGATTTGACTAGCATACCATCAATATATACTTCCATAGTCTTTCCCAGGTGTTCTAGAAACATCTTGGTCACCAACCTTTGATATGTGGATCCAACATTTTTCAAATTAAAAGGCATGACTTTGTAACAATAAGTCCCCCTGTCTGTAATAAATAAAGTTTTTTATTCATCTAAAGTATCCATTTTTATTTGATTATAACCTGAATATGTATCTAAAAAACTCAAAAGCTCATGACCTGCGGTAGAATCAACCAGTTGACCTGCGGTATATCAGTATAATCTACGCAAACTCGCTATTTACCGTTCTTTTTTGGAACTACCACAGTATTAGCTAACCAATTGGGATATTTTACCTCACGTATTGAACCGATTTTTAAGAGTTTTTGTACCTCATCATGAATCACTTGGTTTTTGAATGAACCTTGCTTCCTCTTCTTTTGCTTGACAGGTACATATGATGGATCTTCATTCAATTTATGAGTCATCACCTCCGGAGATATACCTCTCATATCTGAGTGCGGCTAAGCAAAACAATCTGCGTTAGCTTTTAAAAGTTCAACTAACTTACCTTTCATTCCTGGGCTCGGCTTTGCTCCAATATAAACTCTCCATCTGGCCATTGTTCGAATAGCATAACAGCTTCGAGCTTTTCAATTGTTGTTTTGATGTTTTCATTCTCCTCCGATTCTTGAAGACATCCGGTCTTGAATATATATTTGTTTGTTTTGATACATTTTTAGATGAGATTTTATTTACCACGTCTTCCACAAAATTCTCATATGCATAAATGCTTTCTTTGTGTGATTGCACCACTGAATTGATATTCTTAGAAGTTAATCTCCTCGAATTTGTTGAGTTCCCCATTTTGAAGGAAACTTAATAACTTGATGTAATGTAGTCGGCACAACATCCATGTCATGAATCCATTGTCTCCCAAGAATCACATTATAGGCCATGTCTATGTCTATACTTGAAATTTTTCTTCTTTGATGACTCCTTCCGCGAATGTAGTCAGAACTATCTCCCCCTTTGTAACAACGATTGAATTATCGAATCCAGATAAGGAACGTGCTTTTGGTATCATCTTGTCTCCAATTTGCATTTCGTTCACCACTCATAACAGAATAATATTCACGGAGCTACCTGGATCAATCAAGCTTCATTTTACATTAGTATCATGTATAAGTAAAGATATTACCAGTGCACCATTGTGAGGAATCATCAAGCCATCTGCATCTGCATCATCAAATGTTATGCTATCCTCCTCCAAAACTTGACGAACTCGCTTCCCGTGGGTTACTGTGAATTTTGCCGTCCTTTTCGCAGCTGTGTATGTTACATCGCTGACTTATTCTCCCCCCTTATCACGTTTAAGTCATTTTGTTCTTTCACCTGTTTCTGCAAAGTTAGTAGCAAATTTTATAAATCAGAATTATTTGATGTACCTAGTCTCCAATCACGTGACTATTTGGGAGTTCCCCTGCTTCCTGAATTAGCAAGCCTTGAGCGTGGATATTCCACAGTTGCAGTATTATTTGGGGGAGGAATTGGTGGTACAATTGGCAGTCCCCTCACGAAAGCTTGAAGAGAATTATTCACATGTTCAACGATCAATTGTTTCATAGCATCTTGCTCATTGGTCTGCTCATCTCCATGTTGTTCAATCGTGTGAGTAGCAGATCTTTCAGGTGTTCCTTCTCGAGAAGTGCGTGGGGATTCCTGAAGTGAAGGAACTGGAGTTCCTCCTACCTGTTGGTTGTTGTCATTGACAGTTGACATGATTTGTTTGTGAGAAACAAAGATTTGGAAAGTAAAAAAATTATCAGAGTCCCGGCAACGGAACCAATTTGTTTAACCAAAAAATAAGATTCTCAGTCAAAGCCTATTTTTAGAAGAACTCGGGTTACTGATAAGCAAGAAATTCTGTACTTTCTCAATTATATGAAAGGAAATAAACGTGACAAGAAATATTTAAATAATTGATATAAAGCAAAAGAAAATAGTTGTATTCCAATAGAAGTCAGAACGTGTCCTTACAAGTGAAATTCTCTTCCCTTATATAGGGATTTACAAATATAATGTTTCCTTCCTTCTATGGCTGAATCATTATGAGCATTAATGACATTAATGAACCGTTATAATTGACAATCGTAACTGTTCATGAAAATTCGGTAACGATTCGATTCTCCTTCCTCATTAATTGGAGGTTCGTGAATCTTCCCTTTTTACTGTCTTGATTCATTCCGTCCGTGTCTCTTCATTGAACAATTTAGGTTCGAGCATATGCGTCCTTTCATCTCGTGAGTGATTTGCTCATACCTCTTATAACTCGTACATCTTTTAATTGTAACACTCCAGTTGTCATCTTTTTAGTGATCCATGTATTATGCCCTATCAGCAACATATAATTTCACGTGTATTATTTATTTTCTACCAATATATCACTAAGATTATTTTCCTATCTTCTACAAGTGCTTAATCCAGAATTTGACAAATTTATGAGCTCGTCCTTGTTAGTATTTTCGTTGTGTATTCTTCTGTGATAGGATATATGCATAGGATATATGCATTCTTGTTATGTTTTGATGATCTAACAAAGTTGATGTTAAGAACAATATAAGGAACCTGATACACATCCTAGAGTACGTGAGAACAACAAGTCTCAAGTTGAACACGCAAATCAACTCTTTATAAGTAAAAGAAACAACAAGAGGAACAGATTGACACCAGTTCCCTTGGTGACCGTACCAGTAAATTTCCCAACAACTGTAAAGTTGTTGCATGCACACGCAACAATGCAAAACAGTGCAACAACTAACTTCATTGGGAACGCTCATGTACAAAACATGCTTGCATCATTCAAGTGATGTCACCAATGTTATATTAACATTAAACCAAAGGCAAACCATCACTTGAACATTGAAGAATCTATCAAACATTCTCTCAAATCTGTGCATCAATCTAGCAATCGATTCCCAAGGGCTTCAAGGACAACGAACAACCTAACTACGACCAAATCCCTGTATCGAGTCAGTACATGTCCTTAGTTATGCTGAACTTTTATTAAAGTTCTTTGCTTGTTGTCACGACCTCAAATCCCAAACCGGTCGTGATGGCGCCTATCGTGGAACTAGGCTAGCCAATAATCACATATTTACAGTTTCTTTCTAAAATCCCAACCATTTCCAACATTTCATAAAGTATACAGAATTTCTGAATTCATTAGGCAAAATAAATAGCTAAATATTCTAAACCATCCCCAAAATTCGGAGTCAACATGTCATGAGCATCTAAGAAATATACCAACTATTCTACTATTATAATACAAAACCTCTGAACGAATAGCTAGATACAACAAAAGAAGGGAAAACAGAGATGTTGCGGATGCTGAACAACTACCTCTATATTCCAAACTCCGGCTCCGCAGGGAATAGATGGCTAACGCTCAGTACATCACCTGTATCTGCACATAGGGGTGCAGGGAGTAATGTGAGTACGCCTACTCAGTAGTATGAAAATAAATCAAGTCTAAGCGGCAAGAAACACATAAAAATCAATATCATCAGTTCACAATATGCACATCCTTTCATTCCAACATTATATACATAGATATATGAAATCATCATGCCTTAAAACCAACTTCAGAAAAATCCTTTGAAAAATGTGTTTTCAGACAATTTTAGAAATTGAAATAACCGAAGGATATAGTGTAAAATGAATTAAATGATAAGTAGTCCCTCTGGGAAAAACATGAATCATAAATCACCCATCGGGCAGAACATCACTCAGCACCTCACAACCACTCAGTATCAGCCCCTCGGGCAACCTCACTGTCACTCATGCCTACCAATCACTCATCACTCGGCGCTCGGCACTCAGCACTCGTACTCAGTAGGTACCTGCGCTCACTGGGGGTGTGTACAGACTCCGGAGGGGCTCCTTAAGCCCAAGCGCTAATATCAAGCCACCTCATGGCATATCATATCCTCACAATCAGGCCCTCAACCTCACTAAGTCAGAACCACTCAAAAGCCCCTCGGGCGTATCAGTAAAACGGGGTACTCGAACTAAAACATCATTTTTAAATCTCAAAATAGTGTAAATCAGGCTGAGTTTCAAAAACAGTTAAGCGCAATATGACTGAGTGTAAATGATAAATCAACAGTGAGGGAATAGCAGTAAAAAGCCCTCAAGGGGTCCAAACAAGTCGGGACGAGGCCCCAAACATGGCTTATAGCCCAAATATATCAATAGTTTTAGAACACAATTTAACATATGGTTTAGAGTAATAATACGCAACTAAACAATCCAAAAATCAATGCGCGCCACATACTCGTCATCCGACATGTGCGCCATGCTAAAAACAAAGAGAAATATGAAGTTCGGGGTTTCATACCCTCAGGACAAGATTTATAACCATTACTTACCTCTACCGGGCCACAATACTAATCTGCGATGCTCTTTCCCCTCAAATTGGCTCCCGATTGCTCCGAATCTAACCAAAATCAGATTAACATCATCAATATATGTTAAAGGAACAAAACCAAATCGAAAACTATCAATGTATACAAAATTCTCGAAATTCGAGCCCCGGTCCCACGTCTCAAAATTCGATAAAATTTACATCACTAGAAACCTCGTCCTTCCACGACTCTACACATACCAAGAACAACACAATCGGACCACAACTTCCTACCCAAATCGCCAAAAGAATTTTCCCCAAACCTCCTCCCATTTTTCAAAACTTTTTCTACTTTAATTCTTCAAATTACAAGCCTAATCCGAACAAAATAGCATAGAAACGACTTTTATAATCCGGGAACTTACCTGCACTGAAGACCCTCAAATTCTTTGTTTAATTTTGCTCTCAACTTAGCTCAATCTGCATGCAACAATGGAGAAAATGCTAAAATATTCGCGGAGGCACCATTTTATATTGTTCTGCCCAGTTAATCCGCACCTACGGACCTTTCCTCGCACCTGCGGTCCCAGATGCGCACCTGCGAAATCCCATCCGCAGGTGCGGCCACACCAAAAGATTAACACCAGCAGCTTTTTGCTGCAATTTTCCTAAGTTCAAACCTCCCCAACCATCTGAAATCAATCCCTAGCCCCTCGGGGCCCCAACAAAACATACCAACACACCCCATAGCATCATTCAAACTTCGAGCCTTCGAAACACCAAAAACAACAAGAAAACACCAAAATTACATCAAATTCAAACCTATGAACTTTGAAACTTCTAAATTTCACCAATGATGCCGAAACCAACCAAAACACATCCGATTGACCTGAAAATTTGCACACATATCCAAAATGACATTACGAACCTACTCCAACTTCCGAAATCCCATTCCGACCCCGATATCCTATTTTCCATTGTCGACCGGAAATCGCCAAAAACTAACTTTTGCCAATTCAAGCATAATTCTACGTCGGACATCAAAACTTCATTTCGAACACACTACTAAGTCCCAAATCAGCTAACGAAGCTATCCGAGCCATAAAATCCACATTCCAAGGTCGTTTACCAATACGTCAACTCCTAGTTGATATTTTTCAACTATTAAGCTAATTTAAGAGACTAAGTGTCTCAATTCTCACCACGACCACTCCGAACCCGAACCAACCGACCTAACACAACATAAATAGGCTAAGAAAGATATGATAAAGCAGAAACAGGGGAAACGGGGGAAACCGGGCTAATCTCACAGAACGACCGGCTGGGTCGTTACATCCTCCCGCTCTTAAACAAACGTTCATCATCGAACGGGTCTAGAAACATACCTGGAGCCTCGAATAAGTGAGGATATCTGCTCCGCATCTCCCGCTCGGTCTCCCAAGTGGCATCCTCCATCGGTTTTCCTCCCCACTGAACCTTCACTGAAGTTATATACTTAGATCTCAGCTTTCTGACCAGACGACCCAAAAGAGCCACTGGCTCTACCTCATATGACATATAACCCTTGAGTTGAACCGTGCTGAAGTCCAAAACATGAGACGGGTCACCAACATACTTTCGGAGCATCGAAACATGGAACACCGGGTGAATACTCGACAAGCTGGGAGGGCAAGTCTATAAGCCACCTCCCCAGTCCTCTTAAGCACCTCAAATAGCCCAATGAACCTGGGACTCAGCTTTCCCTTCTTCCCGAACCGCATAACACCCTTCATAGGTGACACCTTCAGCAACACCTTATCCCCAACCATGAAAGACACATGCCGAACATTCTGGTCCAAATAGATCTTCTGCCTAGACTGCGTCGTGCAAAGCCGCTCCTGAATCAACTTCGCCTTACCCAACGCATCCTCGACCAGGTTTGTGCCCAATAGTCTAGCCTCGCCCGGCTCAAACCAACCAACCGGAGATCTGCACCTCCTACCATATAAAGCCTCATACGGATCCATCTGGATACTCGACTGATAACTATTATTATATGCAAACTCCGCGAGTGGTATAAACTGGTCCCATGAACCCCCAAAATCAATGACATAGGCACGCAACATATCTTCCAAAATCTGAATAGTACGCTCTGACTGCCCGTCGGTCTGAGGATGAAATGTTGTGCTCTGTCCTGCATTAAAACCGCTCCAAGGCCAACTCTCAAGGCATCACAAATAATTGTATAGAACCTGAACCCGTAGGCAAAATCAACACCGGAGCTGTAGTCAAAGCTGACTTGAGCTTCTGAAAGCTCTCCTCACACTCCTCAGTCCATCTGAACTGAGCACCCTTCTGGGTCAGTCTGGTCATAGGTGCTGCAATAGATGAAAATCCCTCGACGAAATGGCGATAGTACCCTGCCAAACCAAGGAAACTGCGAATCTCAGTAGCTGATGACGGTCTAGGCCAACTCTGCACCGCCTCTACCTTCTTCGGATCAACCTGAATACCATCACTGGACACCACGTGCCCCAAGAATGCTACTTAATCAATCCATAACTCACACTTCAAAAATTTTGCATACAATCTCTTCTCTCTCAAGGTCTGAAGCACAACTCTCAAATGCTGCTCATGATCCTCCCGAGATCGGGAACACACCAAGATATCGTCAATGAACACGATGATGAAAGAATCCAGATAAGGCTGAAATACACTGTGAATCAAGTGCATAAAGGTTGTTGGGGCATTGGTCAGCCCAAATGACATAACCAGGAACTCATAATGACCATATCTAGTCTTGAAAGCAGTCTTCGGGATGTCTAGCCCCCGAATCTTGAGCTGATGATAACCGAAACGCAAGTCAATTTTGGAAAATACCCAGGCACCCTGATCAAACAAGTCATCTATACGAGGCAAGGGAACCGATTCTTCAACGTAACTATGTTCAACTGCCGATAATCAATACACATACGCATAGAACCATCCTTCTTCTTTACGAACAACACCGGTGCACCCCAAGGTGACACACTAGGCCGAATGAACCCCTTATCTAGGAGTTCCTAAAGCTGCTCCTTTAACTCCTTTAGATCCGATGGTGCCATACGATAAGGTGGAATAGAAATAGGCCGGGTGCCTGGCACCAGGTCAATACCAAAATCAATGTCCTTGTCAGGTGGCATGCACGGCAGGTCTGCAGAAAACACGTACGGAAAGTCATGGACCACAGGAACTGAATCAATAGCGAGAGTCTCACCACTGACATCCCTCACAAAAGCCAGATAAGATAGACACCCCATCTCAACCATGCACTGAGCCTTCAGGTAGGAAATTACCCTGCTAGGCATATAGTCATAAGAACCTCTCCACTCAACCCTCGGACATCTTAGCATAGCTAAGGTCACGGTCTTAGCGTGACAATCAAGAACAGCATGACATGGAGATAACCAATCCATGCCCAATATCACATCAAAATCGACCATGCTGAGTAACCGTAGGTCCACTAGGGTTTCCAAACCCTCAATAGATATCACACACGACCGATACACACGGTCCACAACAACAGTATCGCCCATTGGAGTCGACACATGCACAGAGGTAACTAAAGACTCACGGGGCATATCCAGAAAATGGGCAAAATATGAAGAAACATAGGAATATGTAGAACCAGGGTCAAATAAAGCCATAGCATCTCGGCAACAGACTGAGACAATACTTGTGATCACTGCATCGGAGGCCATAGCATATGGCCTGGCTGGAAATGCATACATACGGGCCTGACCTCCACCTGCTCAACCTCCCCCTCTAGGGCGGCCTCTAGTTGACTGATTACCACCCTTGGCTGCCTAGGCGGGTGGTAAAGTAACTGGAGTTGAAGTCGAGGGCTGGCACCTCTGCTGAGAAGAACCACCAGGACGACGGGGACACTACCTCCACATGCTCCCAAACTCTCCACACTCAAAACAACTCCGTGGAGCTGGAGGCGGGGACTGATAGAAACCTTTGGCACCAGAATGGCCACTGGAAGACTCATGCATAGAAGAACTCTGAACTGGTGGTGCTCGAGCTGCACTCTGAGCTAGGAGGGCACCGAATGAAGTACATCCTGGCTGAGAACCACGAGGACCATGCCTCGAAGATGCACCACTATAAGCTGGGCGGGCAAACTGAGGAGGCTGAATGAACGGCCTCTACTATGCTGAAACTGCCCCCTCGAAGGAGCACCACTAGAACTGCCCGATCCACGAGGCCTCTTGACCTCTATCTCCTCCTGCTGCTGGCGGCGAACCGACTCAATATCTCGAGCAATGTTAACAACCTACTCGAATGTAGCATCTGATACTCTCTCCCGGGTCATAAATAGGCGGAGCTGATAAGTGAGGCCATCCACGAACCTCCTTACCCTCTCCCTATCAGTAGGAACCAACTCGGTAGCATGACGAGCCAACTCCAAAAACCGCATCTCATACTGCATCACTGATAGCTCCCCCTGATGCAACTGCTCAAAAAGCCTACGTCGCTCCTCCCTATGTGACTGGGGTACATACTTCTCCAAAAAGATAGTGGAGAACTACTGCCAGGTGAGGGGTACTAAACCAACAGGCCTACGCCTCTCAAAAGACTCCCACCAAGTGAAAGCAGCACCAAAAAACTGAAATGTAGCAAATGAGACCCCATTGGTCTCCAAAATCCCTGCAGTACGCACAATCCTCTGACACTTATCCAGAAATCCCTAGGCATCCTCGCCCTCAACACCACTGAATGCCGGAGGCTATAATCTTCTAAATCTCTCCAGTCTACGCTGCTCGTCCTCTGGCATAGCCAAAACCACAAAGTCCCGAATTGGAGCAACCGGCTGGGCTGGAACCGCCCCCGGTGTCTGATGGCCCTGAGTACCCTGCTCAGATGTCCGGTCAACTGGAGTCTGACTGCCTCCCCCGGCCTGAGAAGTGGCGGCAACTACCTGAGCAAGGGTGGTACACACCATCAAGATCTGAGCCAAGGTCTCCTGAAGACCTGGAATAACAATAGGCATTGTGGGTGCCTGAGCATGTCCTGCTGAAGTATATGTGGCGGGAATATGACTCTGAACAGTAGGGGATCAACTGGCACTGCACGAGCTGGCCCCCAACCTCTACCACGGCCTCGATCGCGGCCTCGACCTCTCGCTGGTCTAGCTAGTGGCTGATCATCCTGATCGGTAGCGCGAGTCCTCACCATCTGTGAGAGAAGGAAACAACAGAAGTTTAGATTTCCAGAATCAACAAGATGGCACGATAGTATTCAAGAAAAATGAGATTGTTCCTAAGGGTTCCGCAGCCTCTCGAAGATAAGTACAAACGTCTCTGTACCGATCCGCAAGACTCTACTAAACCTACTCATGACCGTTGAGTCCTATGTAACCTAGGCTCTGATACCAACTTGTCACGACCCCAAATCCTAAACCGGCCGTGATGGCGCCTATCGTGGAACTAGGCTAGCCAATAATCACATAATTACAGTTTCTTTCTAAAATCCCAACCATTTCCAACATTTCATAAAGTATACAGAATTTCTGAATTCATTAGGCAAAATAAATAGCTAAATAGTCTAAACCATCCCCAAAATCCGGAGTCAACATGTCATGAGAATCTAAGGAATATACCAACTAGTCTACTATTATAATACAAAACCTCCGAACGAATAGCTAGATACAACTAAAGAAGGGAAAACAGAGATGCTGCGGACGTTGAACAGCTACCTCTATATTCCGAACTCTGGCTCTGCACGGAATAGATGGCTAACGCTCAGTATCAGCCCTTGTATCTGCACACAGGGGTGCAAAGAGTAATGTGAGTACGCCAACTCAGTAGTAATGAAAATAAATCAAGTCTAAGCGGCAAAAACACATAAAAATCAATATCATCAGTTCACAATATGCACAGCCTTTCTTTCCAACAGTATATACATAGATATATGAAATCATCATGCCTTAAAACCAACTTCAGAAAAATCCTTTGAAAAATATGTTTTCCAACAATTTCAGAAATTGAAATAACCGAAGGATTTAGTGTAAAATGAAATAAATCATATGTAGCCCCTCGGGCAAAAACATGAATCATAAATCGCCCTTCGGGCAGAACATCACTCAGCACCTCACAGCCACTCGGTATCAGCCCCTCGGGCAACCTCACAGTCACTCATGCCTCTCAATCACTCATCACTCGGCACTCGGCACTAGGCACTCGGCACATCCTCTTTAAAATGTGATCGCTCCTCTTGACTCGGGAATTCATACCAGATCAAAGACAAGAAACTCGTTTGCCTTCTCAGCTTTTCTCTCTCAAATTGACCCCAATAATATCAAGGAAGCATTAAAAGATGTTGGTTGGATTACAATTATGCAAAAAGAACTCCATTAATTTGAGAGGAACATCGTACGGCACCTGGTTCCACGACCTGCTGACAGAACTGTTATAGGAATCATGTGGGTGTTCAGAAACAAACTTGATGAGCTTGGAAACATAACCAGAAACAAGGAAAGGATGGTATTTCAAGGTTGCAATCAGGAAGAAGGGATTTAATATGATGAAACATTTGCTCCAGTTGCTCGAATGGAGGAAATCAGAATCCTCATTGCCTTTGCATCTCATATGGAATTCAAATTGTTCCAAATGAACTTCAAAAGTGCATTTCTGAATGATTTTCTAAAAGAATAAGTCTTTGTTAAGAAACCCACTGGATTTGAGAATCATGAACATCCTAAGCATGTTTTTAAACTTGACAATGCACTATATGGGCTAAAGCCTCTGCTCCTCGTGCTTGGTATGAAAGATTGTCCAAATTTCTTCTAGAAAATGGCTTTACAAGATGAAAAATTGACAAAACCTTATTTTTGAAGAAACGAGGGAGGAACCTACTCATTGTGCAAGTCTATGTTGATGACATCATCTTTGGAGCAACAAATGATTCATTGTGTGAGGAATTTGCAAAACTCATGGGAAGTGAGATTGAAATTAGTATGATGGGGGAACTAAATTTCTTCTTGGGACTGCAAGTTTAGCAAACTGCTAAGGGGACAATGATAAGTCAGTAGAAGTACATCAAGGAGCTTCTGAAGAGATTTGATATGGAAGGATCAAAGATCATTGATACTCCCATTTCCACTGTCACTCGTCTGGACATGGATGAACCTGGTTCTCCTGTGAATGAAACTATGTACAGAGGTATCATAGGGTCACTTCTATATCTCACAGCAAGCAGACCAGATATTGTTTTTAGTGTGAGACTATGTTCCAGGTTTCAGTCTAATCCAAAGGAATCTCATCTGAAGGCTGCCAAAAGAATCCTGAGGTATCTAAAAGGCACACAGGACCTGGTTCTCTACTATCCCTCAGGAGAAAACTTTGATTTAATCAGATATGTTGGTGCTGATTATGCTGGATATTTGGTGGCTAGGAAAAACACTTCTGGTATGGCACATTTTCTGGGATCATGTCTGATCTCATGGGGTACAAGAAAGAAAAACTCAATGGCTCTTTCAACTGTTGAAGCTGAATGTGTGGCAGTTGTTCCTACTGTGCTCAATTGCTATGGATAAAGAAACAGCTGGAAGACTGTGTGCCCTTACTATGTGACAACATCAATGCTCTCAACATGGCCAAGAATCCAGTTCAACATAAGAGAACAAAGCACATTGATGTGCGACACCATTTCCTCATCTGTATGAAATTTTTCATAATTGCATACATCTTTACCAAAGCACTGAGCAGAGAACACTTTGAACGCTTGGCACCAGGGTTGATAAAATCAAGTTGAGGACCCGGTCCCTCAATGCTTGGCTACGAAAGAATTGAGCAGGCAAAGTGGCTAACAAGTGTTTTCTGGCTAAGTCTAACTCCTCTTTATACCGTTGCAGGTAGACACGAATGACGATTACAGAGCAAACAAGTATCCAATGATATCGCATTTCAGTCAAAAGGATGAAGTTCACATCTTACAAAATTTGTCAAGGAATCTGGTTCTTTTGACACGGATTAGTAGTTTCTATGTGCTCTCATACACATAATTTAACGTCTAGAATGGTGTCCTGTCATTAAAATGTTAGTCTTTTCTTTTCTCTCTCCTATGAAACTCAAGCGTCCTACCCATTATGAAACGACCTGTCTACCCAAATTGGTACCCATTCCTAACCGGTCCCTCACTCCTCCTAAATAACACCTCATACGGTCACTATCATGCATGTTAACATCAAAGCCAAATATTCCCTTTTTCTCTTTAAACCAAACACTCTTTTACTTCATCAAATTCTCACTACCCTCCACCATGTCAGAAAATTTGGAAACTCAACATGTCCCAAGAATCGTCCCCACTGTGGCTTCATCCATTGAAACCCAGTTTTAGAGCCTATAATACCTACACCATCCAGTAAAAACCCTCAACTAGAGTCACAACCACCTACTGGTTCCTCTCCAACACAGTCAAGCACTGGTTCTCATTGGAGTCGCAAAATCTCGACTCCCAAGAAATTTGTGGCAGCAACCTCTACTTTTATCTCGTCGTAGAAAATGGTAGAACCAGATACAGTGGTAGAATAAGAAAATCAGGAAATCTCTAGTCGACCAGTGGAGGGAAGATCTGAGATGCAAGTAGTGAGTTGTAATAATGATGAATCGGCACAAACTACCCCTACTATCGATCTGAATATTGTTGACTCTACAGGTAATGTTTTTCCTACTTCTGAGTTTACCATGGAGTTACAAGAACAAGAGGCTATAGAAAATATCATGTCAATAGCTGCTGAGGGAAGTATTATTGGGGTGGTGAAGGTGTGTCAGAAATCAATGGGTCTTAGGGGGAAGACAATAGTACACTAGTGGAGAATAGGGACGGTGTCGTTGAAACATTAGCACCTGAAAGTACTACTGGAGCAAGGGACCTGATCCCTCCACCCAAGAGGATCCCTCTACTTATGACAATGTGGCAATTGCAAGTTTCATCAGGGCAAGGGGTAGACAGGCTACTCCTCAAGAGCCAACTCCTAAGAGACCTACCACTAGGTTGTACAATAAGGAGGCTCTTGAGTCTGTTCTTAGGAAAAGCAAAGAAGAACAAACGAGGAGAAAATTGGTAAAAGATGGGAAGAACGTAAATGAGAAGGTAGTGGATGCACTATTTTTTAATTTTGATGATGAGGTGGATGAGGAACCTAGTTCCTTAGCTCGTAAGTTTTCACAGAAGCATACTATTCCAAAGTCCAAGAAAGATTAATCTGTGAGTAAGGAGAGTCTATACAATGTTGATGATGAAAAGTCTGGTGAAAATATAGTTGACGAATCTGGAGAGAAGGCGACTAAAGAATCAATTGAAAAAGTGTCTGAAAAAAGGGATGTCTCAGAATTTGTTGAGAAAAGAAAAATTGCTAGAAAATCAGTGAAAAGGAAGGTTGGTGCTAGTGAGGAACCTGGTTCCTCCAAGAAGACCAAGGTTGGTGATACCTAGGATGTTGGCAAGGAAAATTTGAGAAACCAGAAGGTGTTGTGGGGCCGTACATTTGCCCCTAATATTCTGGATATGTCCGGAATGCGCCAATTGGTGGAGATCTGTGAATTCAAATAATGGACACATTTGTTCACAAGTGACAGTCCCAAGGTATATGAGGAAGATGTGCATAGTTTCTATGCTTACTTCTTCACAGTTGAGATGATAACATTTGTCTGACAATGAATGGTGTTGATTTTGTATGGACACTACTGTACTGGGAGCCATTTTGGGTGTGCCCACGGATGAGATTTCCTCCATTGAGGGGGTCTGCTCTACAAATTTCAGAAACGCCATTGTGAAGGATAAGGCAGTGCAGCAAGGGGAACGGGTACACAAGAAGGCCCTCCTTCCAATGTACCAACTGCTATTCGAAATAGTGAACAAAGTTCTGCTCCCACGTGTTGAAAGATGTTCCATTAAATCACGAGCAGGCTTGGTTCTCATGGAAGCACTAGATGGCTACACCACTGTAAACCTGTTTGGTCTTATGATAGAGCACATGAAGAAAGTGGCAGAGTTCAAGAATGGTAATCATGGGTTGCCTTACGGGTTTCTCCTCACTAAAGTGTTTGAATTCTTCAAGGTTCCCTTGGGACAGGCTAAAGTAGGAACTCGCAAGCAATCTTTCTCCAAAACCACACTTGAAGGGTGTGAGTGCATTGATAGGAGTGGAGGGGTTGGCAGCAATTCGACCATTTCTCAGCTAATCAACGTTCAAAATAGTGCCACTGAAGAAATAAGGAAGTTGAAGGCTCGGAATGCCATTCTCGAAGGTCAGCTCAGCCAGGCATAGAAGGCAGCTGGTTCCAGTAGTTCCCAAAGAACAGAGCCCGCCTAACAAAGAAAAATATTACTCTCAGGAAACAGGTTGAGGACCTGAAGAAAAGGTTGCTAAATGAGCAAAGGTCTGCAAATGCTCGCATGGACATCCTTCTCAGAACCCTCGCCTATTCCTCAGCCTCCAGTGCTCCCCCTTCCAGTGCTCCTTAATAGCCGTCCCGTTCCCAGTGTCTAATTTTTAGTGCATGTCCTCTATTTCTTTTTCTTATGTTCAGTGATGTTTATGGTTGGTACCTTTTTTTGTTGTTTTTATTTTGTGGATGATGTGGTAACAATGGAATTGCTCCCTGTTTTATTTCCAAAATCTTAATGATATTTCGTCCTTTTTGTTGTGCATATCTTGATCCTTTGCTCTGTTCTCTGTTATGTTGTGTGCACACATTAGCATGAATTAATTAAGTTATACTTCTTTTTGCTTATTTCTTGCTACTAATATTTTTCTAATGCCAAAAGAGGGGAAGTTTAAATTGAGGGGGAACAACAGATTCAGGGGGAATCCTGGTTCTTAAGGAACCTCAATTATATGCTTGTCATCATCAAAAAGGGAAAATTTATAGGATATATGTTTTCTTGTTATGTTTTGATGATCTAACAAACTTAATGATAAGAACCAGATAAGGAACCTGATACACATCCTCAAGTACGTGGGAACAACAAGTCTCAAGCTGAAGACGTAAATCAACTCTTTAGAAGTCAAAGAAACAACAAGGGTAACATATGGACTAGTTTCCTTGTTGACCGTACCAGTCAACTTCCCAACAACTGCAAAGTTGTTGCTTGCACATGCAACAGTGCAAAACAGTGCAACAATCAACTTCATTGGCAATGCTCCTGTACAAAACATGCTTGCATCATTCAAGTGATGTCACCAATTCTATACTAATATTAAACTAAAGGCAAAACATCACTTGAACATTGAAGAATCTATCAAGCATTATCTCAAATCTGTGCATCAATCTAGCAATCGATTCTCAAGGGCTTCAAGAACAAAGAACAACCTAACTAGGACCGGTTCCCTGTATTGAGTCATTACATGTCCTTAGTTGTGTTGCACCTTTGTTAAAGTTCTTTACTTGTAATTCCTACTTAGCTTAATTAAAAGCACTGTGTAGGAAACTTTCCTTAAATCATAAACTCTGTGTTTATATCTTGTCTAGAGTTAGTCGAGTTGTAAGTCTTTGTAATAAGAGTTATTACAAAGTGACTTGTAATAGAGTTGCTACAAGTTAGTGAGGGATTAAGAGGTTAATTCCTAGGTTACAATAGGTTGTAATCTAAACTTTACTCAGTAGTGAAGCTGAAATCCTACAAGGGTAGGTCGTGGTTTTAATTCCATGAGCTGGGAGTTTTCCACGTAAAATTCTATTGTGTCATTTACTTACTGTTGTGTGCATGCGTTATGTAGAAACTAATTGAGAACCTGGTTATCTATATAGTTTGGTGGACTCCTTGTTTCTATTATTTTGCCTTCTGCGCATGGGGATGGTTCATGGAAGGATGTAACACAATTTTTTTTATAGAAAAATCAAAGCACGAAATAGCATGCCACATTATATAAGTATTTGTTTTCAAAAGAATAATAAAAATTACAATTTATAAAATTCAAATTAAGCTGGATTTTAGTCAAGGATTGGATAGCTTGGCCTTGATTTTGTATTATCCTTCAACAACACTCTAGTGTTTCCACAAACAATAATTAGGATATACCATCACAAAGAAATAATTTGGGTTTGAACAAGAAAAATTAGGATCTGCATTTGATTCTTGAAAGCTTGAACTTGGATGCATAGAATTACGTAGCTTGAACTTGGGTACATAGAATTCTCTCTTGCTTCTACTTGGACTTTGTTTATTCACTTTCATTTAGACTTACGAACATGCAATTTCACCATTAATATATGATCCTTGAATTAATGTCATAGCACTTGACACATGACATGATTCGATTTTCATTTTTCATTTTATTTGACACTCTACATCAATTGAAGGAAAGGTATTCCTTGAGCTACTACTCTACAATAATAAAGATTAGCGATGATCACAAAAATAATAAACTTGTAAATCTTTTTTTTTCTTTATAGAAAAGAGAGTGTAGGGAAAGTCACTGGGTAACATGATAAGCAGAAAGTACAACTGGTTGAATCAATAGGCTATTTATTTTTTCTCAAAGTTAGTAGTTACCAAGAAAAAAAAAAAGAAAAAATCTCTCACAAGCTCGATCACTTTTTGAGTATTTTAAGCTAAACCAAATTAGTGGACGGCCATTGTGTTTCTTCTTCTACTTGTTCAGGTGGCGTTGTTAGTAGTCCTACTTGTGTTGTTTTTTGGTTGAAGTAATGAGATCGAGGAGTATTTGGTAACAAAATGGATACAACTGATGAGGGTAAAGGTGATAAGAAAAACAAGAAGAGGGTAAAGAGGATATGAGTGGCTAATTTCAAGTATTGTTGCTTCCTCAATAAATCTTTAGGGTGCAGCTCCCTATTTCCCAACACTAATGTCCATAGGATGCCGGCAGCCACGCATGTGAACACTAGCGCTTTTATTCCTGGATCCACTTCATCATCACCTCCTCTTTCTTCTTCGAACCCCCATATCCTCATATATACCATGTGCAATTAATATCCTCAATAATTAACAGTATATAGATATAATATGCTAGCTCTTTTGACAGTTCTCCTTCTTCTATTGTATATAATCTTTGTTTGATTTGACGACGGAGACCAATGCATAGTTAAAAAGTGAAAGTCAACTATTTATCATATCAATTTTGCATGCAAGCTCAGATTAGCAGAGCTCCCATGGATTCTTCTAGAATATTCTGAGAGAAGAGAAGAAAGAGATCAAGAGATAGAAAGAGTGAAGAGACCGACATAGTTTCTGTAAAATGAGAACTCTGTCTAACTAACTGTACAAGTATGTATATATACATGTTGACTTATTGACTAAGATAACCACTTAACTAGGCTACACTAACTAGAGCTTACATTATACAATACAATAATGAATTTATTAACAATAACTATACTCAATACCCCCCTCAAGTTGGAAGTGAGGTTCTCACAACCAACTTGCCTAGAACAGCTGAATGTTTGATCCCTGTGAGGGCCTTAGTAATATTGTCAGCCAACAGATTGTGAGTGTTCAAATGATGAAGAGAGATTAGGCCTTCTTATAGCTCGTTCCTTATAAAGTGGCAGTCGACTTCAATGTGCTTGGTACTTTCGTGAAACACTCGATTAGGGGAAATATGTATGGAAGATTGGCTATCGCAAAACACCTTGATAGGACTTGATTGGGCAACAATAAGTTCTGCAAACAGCCTGCCTAACCACACTAACTCCCCAACTACTTTCCTAAAGGATTTGTATTCTGCTTCAGGGGAGGATAAGGAAACAGTCTCCTGCTTCTTGGACTTCCAGCTAATAGGGTTGTCTCCTACTAAAACAATGTACCCACTAACAGATCTCCTAGATTCTGAGTCATAATAAGCCTTGATTGAACAATCAGGATTGTTGGAGAAGAAAACACCCAAGGTAGGATCCTTTTTGAGATATCTAAGAAGGTGAAATGTTGCAGTCAAATGGGTGCCCGTTGGAGCTTGCATAAACTGGCTTAAGAGTTGCACATTGTAGGCTATATCTAGCCTAGTATTACTGAGAAAGTTGATCTTTCCCACTAATTTTCTGTAGTATGTAAGATCTGGTGGAAGATTCCCCTCTTGTGCTTTCAACTTCACAGTAGGATCAAGAGGTGAGGACACATTGTTGTAGTCAAAACAGTGGTATTCCTTCAATAAGTCCAAAGCAAACTTCCTTTGAGAAATGATAATACCATCTGGTTTGTATAAGACCTCTTGACCCAAGAAATAGTGAAGTCTGCCCAAATCCTTTATTCTGAACCTTTGATCCAAGAAAGCCTTCAAATTTTCAATCTCTTCTGAGTCGGTCCCAGTGATTATAACATCATCAACATATACAGCCACAAAGATAATGGATGAGGAATTTTTCTTGTAGAAGAGGGAGTGATCATTTTCAGAGTGTTTGTACCCTTTTGAAGACAATGCCTCAGTTAGTTTGGCATACCATTGTTTGCTGGCTTGTTTTCAGTCCATATAGCGCCTGCAAACCACTCTGCTTGAACTGCATTGATCAACTACAAGACCAGGAAGAGCCTCCATGTATACCTCCTCATGTAAGTCTCCATGGAGTAAGGCATTGTTCACATCTAATTGGAATATGTTCCAGCCCTTCTTAACAGCAACTGTACTAGAACTCTAACAGTTGTCATT
Source organism: Nicotiana paniculata (assembly GCA_005239505.1). Lineage (NCBI taxonomy): Eukaryota > Viridiplantae > Streptophyta > Magnoliopsida > Solanales > Solanaceae > Nicotiana > Nicotiana paniculata. Next base: position 44,508 of record ML320548.1, read on the forward strand.
TTCACAAACAGGGGAGAAGTTTTTTGTATAATCAATCCCAGCCTGCTGAGTATAACCCTTTACTACCAACCTGGCTTTGAATCTTTCAATGCTCCCATCTGCTCTATGTTTAACCTTGTATAACACTTACAACCTATTGCTTGTTTTCCAGCTGGTAAGAGGACCAAGTCCCATGTGTGATTGGCATGGAGTGCCTGAAATTCCTGTGTCATGGTTTATTGCCATGAAAGATTAAGGGTTGTCTCTTCATATGAAGATGTCTCACTATCATGGAAAACACTTATCACCAAGTGCTGACTTTCAGAACATAGAGCATCAGGAGTGATATGATGGTGATTAGAAAATAAAGCATTTAGTGAAGGGGTGCAGTGAGGAGTAGTGGACAGTTAAATATTACTACTAGGCAATTGATAAACATATCTTTTAGGTAGACAGGAGACTGATGACTTCTATTGGATTTCCTTAAAACTGATGCTTCTGACTGTACATGTGTAGATGAATTCTATAAATTGTTATCACTTAAAGATGAATAATTAGAGGTATTTGGAGAGGTTGTACCATTGGAAAGAGTCTCGGAGTGGTGTTCTACGCCTTTAGATGTGACACTAACAAGACTTTGTCCAGTGTTCATAGGGGAATGCTGACTATTGTCCTCAGCATAATTAGGATATGAGACTGTCTTAAGAACAATTAGGAAAGAAATCATTTTTAGAACTTATGGAGAGTGGAAAAATATTTTCATGAAAGATTACATCTCTGGAGATATGTATTCTCTTGGTGGCTAGGCTTAGTACCTTGTAACCGTTTGTTCCAAAAGAATATAGATGTGAGGGGTAGTTCTTGGTTCAAATTTTTCTCTGTGTGTGTTGGATATAGTGGGGTAGCAGAGACAGCCAAAGCTTCTCAAGTGAGAGTAATTGGGTTTCTTTTGGTATAACAATTCAAAAGGGCATTTGTTATTTAGGTAACTGGTTGGAAACCTATTTATTAGATAGGTGGCTGTTAGGATGCACTCTCTCCTATACTTGGTTGGAAGTTTGACTGGAACATGAGTGCCCTGGCAGTTTCAAGAAGATATTTATGTTTTTTCTCTACTACACTATTCTGTTGTGGTGTATAGGGACAGGTTTTCTGATGTATGATCCCTTTAGATTGATAGAAGGAGGAGGCTTCATGGATGGTAAACTCCAAGTCATTATCAGATCTAATAGTTTTTATAGATGTATTGAATTGGTTTTCAATCATGGCCACAAAGGCCTTTAAACCCTGAAAAGAATTACTTTTGCAGCTCAATAGGTGAGTCCAAGTGGATCTGCTAAAGTCATCCACTGGTGTGAGAAAATATTTGTAGTTATCATGGGTAGTTACATAGTAAGGGCCCCATATGTCTATGTGTACTAGTTCAAATAATTGGTGGTGGTGCTGGTTCTTTTAGGAAATGGGAGTCTAGTTTGTCTTGCCATAGGGCATATATCGCAAATAAATGATTGTCTTGGTGCAAACTTTGCAGGAATTGCGGATATTCCTCTCATTTTATCAAAAGGAACATGACCAAGCCTATTGTGCCACAGAGAATTCATATCATGTTTATCAAACATACATGAAGACTTATTCTTATTATTTGAAATGGGAATATTTACAGATTGTGGACTGTGACATGAATGAGTATGACTAACAGACTCATGACGATTTACATTGGGAGCAGGAGTACAATTGCAGTAAGAGGATGTATAAGGTAAAACAGTCTTTTAACCCTTCAAACATCTAAAACAGAGATAGTACAAACCTTCTTTGCTACTACTAATCACCTCAGGCCTCTTCATTGAGAGGCCTGCAACAAACAGAGTGTATCACTGAAGAATACAATACATCTAAGGTGTATTGCAAGAGAGTGAACAGATATCAAATTATACTTGAATGATGGAACATGAAGGACCCTATGTAAGACAATGTCTGAAGAAAGTATTGTATCTCCAAATTCAAGAACTTTTACTCTATATCCATTTGGTAGGCTTATCAGTAGAGGATAAGGTAACTTAGTGATGTTAGTGAGTGCGTGTTTGTTAAAGGTCATATGGTTAGATTCTCCTGCGTGTATGATCCAAAGATCAGCCTTTGATTCAAAATATTTGCATGAAGGTTTGTCAAAATCAATGGAAGAAGTGCAGACAACAATACCTGCAAAGTTGGCACTACCACTGGTGACAGTGCCATTGCTGGAAGATCCTCCTGCATATCCTATTTGAAAATGCTGCAGCAAGTTCATTATCTGCCCATATTGCTCTTTCGTTAGGTTGAAATTCTGATTTTTATCTTGCAGGTCCTGCTCATCCCCATTCTCATGAATCATATCATCCGGGGTCCCATGTACATTTGTCATAGAACATTTTCCTCTGTTGAACTTGTGGTTCTGGTTGTTCCCCTGATTATAGGGCTGAGCATTGGCACGATTGAAGTTTTGGTTATTGTATGAACTGCCTTGAGGGTATACATGTAACTTATAACACTTCTCCCTTGTATGTCCTGGTTTTTTGCAATAGTCATAGAATGGACGACCCTTATTATTGTTGCTGGCTGTGTAATGTGTCTTGAAGTTCCTGGCTCCAAATAGATTCTGATGTTGTGGACTTGCATTTACATGCAGTGAAGTAGAGTCTAAACTGAGTTTGACTACTAGGTTTGAATTTCCATTGTTTTTCTTCTTGTATCAGTAGAGAGAAAACATGTGTCATAGAAGGCAGAGGCTTCATCATAAGAATGCTTCCTCGCACTATTGTGTAGACCTCATTCAAGCCCATCAAAAATTGGATAAATCGTCGATCCTGTTCTGCCTTATGCATAGTTTCTTTTGCTTCACATGTGCAATTGCAGATGCACTGAGATTTGGCACTCAAGGTGTTCAGTTCCTCCCACAATCTCTTCATTCGTGTATAGTACGTAGTAATGTCTAAGGATCCCTATGCAAGGTCATTAATCTGTTTCTGAATCTGATACAATTTTGCCCAATTTGTTTGGTCATAACGATCCTATAATTCCCTCCATAACTCGACTGAGTCATTCACATACCCCACACTGTTAGAGATTGCCTTAGCAAGGTAATTGAGGATCCACGAGGTTACCATGTCATCACACCTCTTCCATTGACGAAATTGAGGCGAATTAGGGCTAGGTCTTCTACATTCCCCATTAATAAGCCCTAATTTGTTCTTAACTGACAGGGCTCGCAACATGCTTCTTCTCCAGGAACGATATCCAATTTCGTCGAACGGAACTTGTCTAAAGTCACTCCAGGACTATCCGAAGGATGAATGTAGAGGGGATTACCTGTATCGATGGCCAATTGGTCATTTCTGCTCGTGCCATAAGTCGTCTCTTCAGTTTGATCGATAGCCATGTTTGAGGTTCCGATTCGATGAAATTGAGGAGTATAAAATCTTCAATTAGGTCTAAGATCTTCAATTTGTGGAATGATTTTCAGAATTGGGCAGCAATGGCCAAAACCCTAGAAATTGACAAAACCAGATGAAATTTAGAACGAAAATTAGAGATGTTGAAGGTATCCGAGCTGATGTCCAGGCTCTGATACCATATCAATTTTGAATGCAAGCTCAGATTAGCAAAGCTCCCATGGAGTCTTCTAGAATACTCTGGGAGAGAAGAAGAAAGAGAGTAAGAGATAGAAAGAGTGAAGAGACCGACATAGTTTCTGTAAACTGAGAACTCTCTCTAAAATCATTTCACTAAATGTACAAGTATGTATATATACATGTTGACTTATTGACTAAGCTAATCACTTAACTAGGCTACACTAACTGGAGCTTACATTATACAATATAATAATGAATGTATTAACAATAACTATACTCAATATATCATGTTTACATATGTACAATCCTATTTGGTGACGATGTCAAACTCTCAAGTAATTCAATAGAAACTAGTTAGGCCTATTCGTTTATAGTTCCCTAATCTAACTAAACTCACACTGCGTAAGTCTATTTGGTTTCAAATCCTACTTCAACTCTGCTTCAAACAAATTATAAAGGGACTCTTCAACGAATTTCCCTTTCTACTAACTCTTCCAAAAGTGTCGCAAAATCTATTTATGTCTGTGAGATTTATTTCAAGACTATATGACTTCAGAAACTGTGTTTTGCAACATTCATAATGTGTATACATCTTGTAAATTACCCACGTAACCTACTCACAGGGTTAACAATCGTTGAACGTATATTTGGTGACATCCGACAAAGAAAAATAGCAAAATAAAATATTCTTGAACAATTTTCAAAGTCAGAGACATCATTTTCTTGGTCTACGACATTATCTTCTAAAACAAGAACGACTCTTGTGGAAAAATAGATAAGAAAAGACAAGAACGACTCTTAATTTTCTTTCACCTTCTCTTCAAAACGAAGACAATTTATTGTGTTTTTTGACTAGTCATCCATTATATATTGACATAAAAAGACAATGTGAAACAAGCCTTTTTACCTGTTTAATTGTTTTCAATGTTACTGTGCTCACAAACATTCTTGTGCTCATAAACATTCTTGTGCTGCTCCAGAGATGAACATATTACATTCCCGCTAGCTGCAATTGCAAACACTCACCAATTTTTACACTATCCTACTGAGAAATTACATTGATCAGCTTCCAAAGTCCAAATCAACTTAGTGATCCCTCGAGAAAATGAATCGTGTATCAAGAAATTACAGCTAATAATTGCACCAAAAATTGCATAGAGAAGCCAATATTATTCAGAGTCCTGTGTACTCTATCTTTTTCAGTTGTTTCGCCTTTTCAAACTCTGCAGCATGGAAATTCTTTTCTACTTCCCAAGCAAGTTGAGACATACAATTGAAAGATGATTTTGCACCCTTCTCATCTGTAACTTCTCTAGGGAACGGGATACGGGCTTCAAATACATCATTTTGAGGAGACCTGAAGCGGACATCAAAACCTAATCTATCTACCCAGAGCATCTTGGCATCAGAAACCTGCAAGTCCAGCCCCAGAAAAGCAAATAAATAAGTCATCAAACAATGTGAAGAAACAACCAGCAAAAAATTGTAATTTACTTCAAAGCACACAATAGACTAGAGAAGACTAGGTTACATTCCTTGACCTGGAGCGGGTCACAGATATAAGCATTCAACTAAACTGCTTGGTAATAGATCTACATTGTAAACTTAGCGAGCATTTATTTGGTAAAAATGTGACACGGAGAAAATGATCAAATGGTACCTAGCAACTAGAAAGAGAGCGAGATAATCAAACACAACTCTCGAGCCAGCTAAAAGGGCACATAGCAACTACTAATGCAAACCAGGGCCATCACAATGCTACTGCTAATCCTATTTCATAACCCAAAGCCTTAGCTCCGCAAAGTTCTTTGTATGTTGTTCTTGGAACTATTATTTTTATTCATCTTGTGTTACAATCTACAGCACAGTGATGGTCTATATGTCCCTATCCCAACATTCCTTAATATTCCCTTTGTCCCAAAAATGTTGTCCCACTTTCCTTTTCAGTTATTGCAAAATGTTGTTCACTTTTCTAAGAAGGAAATTGTAGAATACTTTGAACAGCTTTTACTCTTTTCAACACAACTGTGTCCTATAAACTTCTCTACTCTTAACAAAAAGATAAGGGTGGAATTTTGTAATCAATATGAAAGTCACATGTTCCAGAAGTAGTGAACAGATCTTATTGTCTACATGACCACACAACAAGTACCAGAAATTGTGTCATTTTATATGCATATGTCGAAAGTAAAATATTTCTCAAGTAAATACATACAGAAAACTCAAATAGACTCAGAACTGTTCTATATTGTATTTCAGACAAAAGAAAAAAGAAAGAGAAGTTTAAAGATATGAAAGTCAGAATATGAATATGATATAGGTAAAAACTAAAAAAATAGCCAAGATGCGCAAGTCTACAGAAAAGACAACTAAGAGAAAAGAGTTGGTACACCTAGACCTATAATGGAACTAAAGTGAAAAAGAAAAACTAAACTGGAAGCTAGACCTATAATGGAACTAAAGTGAAAAAAAAAACTAAACTGGAAGTAAGAGAAAGTCAAGCTATGTTCTTTACAAACCTGGAAATCCAAGTCTACATATATGTTGCAAAACCGTAATATGTCTTCCCTATTGTGAGTATTTATCTCTTCTATCATTCTTTCTGCAAAGTCTCGAAGAGGATCAGGGTTCGCCAACTTGTAGTCTGATGAAGTGACCCAAATTCCATCCTGAAAGTAGTTTATCATCTCATATTATCATTATGGTAGCTGCAATCAGCAATCAACATGAACCATCCTACTTAGGGCGAAAGAAAAAACATGAAGCTGTTTAGTGTGGATAATGTAAATTGTTCTATTATTTAAACAAATGTTATCATATAGTTATTGACTAAAGCTAACCTGTTTTGTTAAATGATAAAAAGGAATACTAACCAAACATGTTATCATATGGAAATTAATTCACGTTAAGTAATCTCAACCAAAGAAGCCAAAGCAAAGCTATGACTGGTTCATGGGAATCAATGAAATAAAGAAATAAACCATAGCAAACAGACACAAACCTCTGCAAAATCTTCAAGTTGCAGTACCCGTTCCACAGAAAGCAAAAATAAGTGGTCTTCATCTACTTCATGCCCAAATCGTTTTTTCCAAACTGAATGAAGCTTCTAAAACAAGAAACTCGGTGTCATCAATAGAGAGCAGATTATCATTGAAGATCAACTTGGTAAAATTCATCAAAAATATAACATCAACTTTAGAACATATGCCATCATTGAAATTGAGGGAAAAAAGAAAGAAGCACAAAGAACTGAAGTACAATAACTCCGGTCAAGCATGGTTACTATCAACTCCACATTTATTGAAATTAGTGAATATAATGCATTGGGATAAATGTTTCAGATAACCTCAGGCTAGCCAAGGTGAGGGAGAGGAAGGCCCGTGACCTGGACCAAGTGAAGTGCATTAAGGACGAGGAAGGCAGAGTATTGATAGAAGAGACACATAACATAGATGGCAGACATACTTCCATAGGCTCCTGAATGAAGAGGGGGATAGAGATATTGTGTTGGGTGATTTGGAGCACTCTGTGAAAAATCAACTTGCATGCTTTCTTCACTCTCTTTTAGTAACCAAATGACATTAGCAGATGCTGAAAGACATTATATATAACTCAAACGATACTGTGCACTTAAACCTTACTGGAAATTCATCTTAAGAAATGCAATAGTCACTGTAAATTCCTAGTTTGTATTCACACCTTTTGCCAGTATATGCATCCATCCCAAATTCCCAACTCCAAAACTCCAATAAAAGTTCGATCGGATAGACAAGTGACATAGCTCTATAGTTTCAATCCATTATCACCTTTAGCATTTAGTAGAGTAATGCATAAATAGAAAAAACATTTTTTTTCACCTTCAAAGCTGTCGTATCTTCTGGCTTTTCAAGAGTCCCCTGTATCGTGCATTGTGGAGTCCGCAATCCATATTGCTCTAACTGATATCAAGTTCAAATTTTTCCAACATCAAAATATCAAGTTGATAACTTTAATTAACACATATGCATAATGTTAAAGATACATCTGTACAGACCTGAACATGGATGCTAGACTTGCAATTGACAGATAATTTGGAGGTGGCGTCATTCAAAAAGAGTACAGGAGTTCCATGTGGGTCAACAGCGAAACGGACACCAAAGCCTAAAGGCCAACCGTCTTGGGTGGGCGTGGATAAAGTCCCAACTGAAGATAATTCCATAATTGTCCTCGAAACTTCAGCTGGGTATGGTTTCCCATTGTTGGTTTTTTCTGATTGAATTGGCTCCGATACAACTGAAACTGCACATCTAAGAGACCCAATTGAAATTTTTGGGAAGGTGAATTGAGCTCTATTACAGGATTTGCTGAAAGGTAGTGCAAGTTTAGAGAGACGCGTCGAGGGAAGAGATGAAGTTGGAAGGTGGGTCGCCATCATCAAAGAATTGGGTAACTTCAGGAGCACAACTCAATGCTCAGAAAGTTGAGAAGCAAATCTTTTATCTAAAACGGCTTTTGCAAATTCAGTTCAGAATTTTTCTTTTCTGGACTTTTTTACTTTTATTGTAGGATTAACTACACTGATTTCTAAAATTGTATTTGCGTTCAAACTATAGAAAATAATTAGAATCGATATTATTGAAATAGGTCAAAAAATACTATTGTCACCTTAAAACACGTGATATTATATTATTTATCAGAAATAGTTGACAATCAGATTTTCATTAAAATCAACTAAGGACAGTTAACTTGGACATAAAAAGTATGCAATATCTGGAGAATGTTCTCAATTCCACCTTTTATCATAATAAATCTCACCTTATTAATTTTATTGGTCAATTATTGACATCTCTTGTTTATATGAAATCTTTCTTTCTCAATTACTTTCCTAATAAGTCTAAGGATGATCCATCTTTAAAACTTCGCATCTTTCATTTGGAATTTCTTTGTAAAAATTGCGCGTGGTACTCTATTTGGTCGCCTCCATTTAATCTATATCCGTTTTTTTAAAAACTTTTAACTTGTACCCACTTTTTAAATAACTTCAGCTCCCTCTTCCCTCGTTGAGCTGAAGTTCACCAGTTAAGCTGAAGTTCGCCAGTTATAAAGACAAAACTTCAGCATACGGGGCTGAAGTTCCCCAATTACAAAGACACTGAAGTTTTCCAGTTACAAACTTCAGCTCTAGAGCGGAAGTTCCCAAGTTATAAAGACAACAACTTCAGCATACGGGGCTGAAGTTCCCCAGTTACAAAGACAAAGCTTCAGCTCTAGATAACTTCAGCTCTAGAGCTGAAGTTTTGTCTTTGTAAACTGGGGAACTTCAGCCCCTTATGCTGAAGTTTTGTCTTTGTAAACTGGGAAACTTCAGCCCCTTATGCTGAAGTTGTTGTCTTTATAATTTGGAAACTTTAGCCCCGTATGCTGAAGTTCCCCATTTACAAAAGTCAAAACTTCAGCTCTAGAGCTGAAGTTCTCCAGTGTAACTGGGGGAACTTCAGCCCCGTATACTGAAGTTTTTGTCTTTGTAAATGGGGACCTTCAGCATNCGTATGCTGAAGTTGTTGTCTTTATAACTTGGGAACTTCAGCCTCGTATGCTGAAGTTCCCCACTTACAAAAGACAAAACTTCAGCTCTAGAGCTGAAGTTCCAAAGTGTAACTGGGGGAACTTCAGCCCGTATGCTGAAGTTTTTGTCTTTATAACTGGGGAACTTCAGCATGAAGTTCCCCATTTACAAAGACAAAGACTTCAGCTCTAGAGCTGAAGTCCCCAAGTGTAACTGGGGGAGCTTCAGCCCCGTATGCTGAAGTTTTTGTCTTTATAACTAGGGAACTTCAGCTCTAGAACTTCAGCTCGCAAGCTACTTCAGGCCCGTCTACTAGAATGCTGAAGTTTTGCGTGATTGTCTTTGCTACTTCAGCCCCGCATGCTGAAGTTATGCGCAAAAGCGGGTACGGATGCAAATTTTTTTACAAAGCGGGTATAAGTTAAAACGTGGCACAAAAAGTGGGTACGGATGCAAAAGCCCCGAATTTCTTCTTCAATGGTCGAGCTAATAAAAACAATGTAATACTTCATTAATATTATAGTCTCAAACTTGATTCGACATCTTACCAATTACCAATAATCATTTCACTTTTGGGATCTTCTTTCATTACACTACTATTATTTTTTATTTAAAACTATTGTGCAAGGCTCTCTTATTGTTTACTTTATCTAATGGTTTAGTAAATACACTTAAACAATTTTTTGGCTCAAGTAAAGGTTAGTTTTGAAGACTGACAAAGAAACTCAGGCATGAACCAGGTCCATCCTTCTAGGTCCATCCCTTGTGTGCATAGAAACGGGCATATTCGAGCATGTGAGATGCACGTGAAGGAGATAAGCTTAAATTGGTGTATTTGATATCTCCTTATCGAAAAGGTTGCATAATTGATAAGGAGAAAGACTCCTTAATCAAAGAGAACACTATCCAAGATAGTGAAGGAGTTAGAAGTTGAAATCAACTAGGACTCTTCCACCAAGGAAGAGTAGCATCAGAATTCTAGTTAATCTTTATTTACTAAGTCTATAAATATCAGTGTTGTTCTCTTTTATAGGTGTTGCACAAATGAAGAAGTTAAACGTGAATTGAGAGCAAAATAGCAAGACAATTTTGTAAGCAGTTCGTGTGTGATTCAAGTGTGCAAACCTGAAGCTACATGAACCAGATAGAAGAACCAGCTCCAAGTGTCTGTCTTTTATTTTAGTTCAATTGTATTAGGTGTTTTCATATTGTACATTTCAGCTTTATCTAGAGGCAATGGTAATAGGTACTCAGAGTTTTCAAGTTAGAGTTAACTTGAAGTTTTCGCAACAGTTAGAGGTTGTGTGTTACAACGGGATTAGAGTTAATCCTAGGTTTACAAAAGAGTTTTTGTAAATGCAGTTTTTGGCTCAGTGATTTTAGTGGAGAGTTTGGGAAAATCCTACTGAAAAGTAGGTCGTGGTTTTTCACCTTTTGAGCCAGGTGTATTCCACGTAAAAATCTATGTGTTCTTTATTTTCTGTATTTATTATCCCGCAAACAGTAGGAGTTGGAACACGTATAAGAACCTGGTTCTTCTATAACAAGTGCACGCGAAAATCAGACACCACTCAAATCACCCCCTCCCCCCTCTTGTGTGGTATTGGCGTAGGAAACATCAATTGATATCAGGGAAGGTTATCCTTGAAGAGGCTAACACCTTAGGAACAGATCAATATGAGCGCACCACCTGGAAACTAGGAAGGGCAATCCACTTATATGCCTCCACTCTTTAATGGCCAATACTACTCTTGGTGGAAAAATAGGATGAGAGATCACATCATCGGAGAAGACTATGAGTTATGGGACATTGTCACTGATGGTCCCCTGGCTACCATGAAGAAGAATGCTGAAGGAGTAGATGTGCCAAAAACAAGAGTTGACTGCAATGCTGACGACTTGAGAAAATGGGAAAAGAATGCTAAGGCCAGGAAATGGCTTGTGTGTGAACTTGGTCCAGGGGAGTACTGCAGAATTCAAAGTTGTACCACTGCTAAGGAAATCTGCGACACTTTGCAAGTAGCTTATGAAGGAACACCTCAAGTGAAGAGGTCCATAGGAACACTGTTGTATTCTCAATATGAGAATTTCACCATGAAGGAAGGGAAACCCATCCAGGAGATGTATACAAGGTTCACCACACTGACAAATGAACTTAAGTCTCTTGGAAGGGTTATTCTTGAAGAAGACAAAGTTGAGAAGATTTTGACAAGGGTTCTGCCAGTCTCTTGGGAAAGCAAAATCACTCTTATTCAGGAATCAAAGGACATTGTCACTCTTAAGTTGGATGATCTAATTGAAAATCTCATTGCCTATGAACTTAGAAGGCAAACGATGAAGATGGATGCACCCAAGAAGGAAAGGATCATGGAACTCAGAATCACTGAAGGTGCTGATCTAGAGGAGGATGAAATGACTATGATCACAAAGGACTTCAAGAAGTACCTAATGAGAGAAAAGGGTCTTTCAAGAATTGGAAGCTACAACAAACTAAGGGTTCCTGAAAAACAAATCAATGAGGGGTGTTACAAGTGTGGGAAGACTGATCACCACATCAAAAATTTCCCTCAATGGGAAATTGAATGGAAGAAGGAAAGAGTTGAACGAAAGAACATGAAGAAGGAACAGGTTCAACCCAAGAAGAACAAAAGATAAACAAAGGTTATAGTTGCTGCCTGGGGAGAAAGCTCAGATGAGGACTCAGAGGATGAAGATGGAGATGAACAAGCACTTATGGAAATTGGAAAATCTGATGAGAAATCTGAGGTAAGTATAATTCATCTCAAAGACAAGATTAAATTTTTGTCTAAAGAAAATCTATCTCAGTTACTCCTGGATTGCATTGATGAATCTGAGGATCTAAACAATGGAAAGGAACAATTGTATAAGGAGTGTGTGATTTTGAAAGCTAAGTGCAAAAATATGGAACTTAGGGCTAGTGAAAGTGATAGTAAAGATGTTGAGTTAAAGAACCAGGTTCATGAACTTGACACCATTTTCCTAGAGCTAAGATCTGAAAATCTAAAACTAAAATTAGGAACAGGTAAAAAGAAAGTTTATCACACTTAACTCACATTAGAAGAAAACCTAGGAAAAATGAAAGACGAGTTGTACAAAAAAGATGAGAATATAAGAGTCCTTAAGAAGGATCTAAGCAAGGTTAAGAATGAGCTAGACAGAACCTGTAAATGGAATAGGTCATCCGATGCACTTTCATGGCTACATGAACACCATAGTAGCAATAAGAGAGGACTTGGCTACGGGACCCCTGCACCTAAGTGGGATCCCAAAAGCAAGTACCTCACACTTCCTGAGAAGAGAATCTGCAAACACTTTGGTAAGACTAGTCCCAACAAAAGTGAATGTAATGCAAAATAAAAGGCTAGTCAAAAGAATAAAATATTTGTTCAAGGGAAAAGTAGGCTACCAATATGGGCCAAAAAGAATTTGATTCACCCTTTTGCATATAGAAAGGGACTCAAACTAGTTTGGGTCCTAAGACTAACCCCTGAGTTCCTTTTGCGGGTCCAAGTGAAGGGGAGCAGCCAAATATGATACACGGATAGTGGTTGTTCAAAGCATATGACAGGTAGCAAGAACCAGTTCTTTTCACTTGAGGACCTCAAAGGAGGTAATGTCTCTTTTGGAAATGGGAAGAAAGGTGAGATCATTGGGGTTAAAAAGGTAGGTAAGATTGATTCTCACTCTATTGAGAATGTCTACTTGATAGATGGACTAAAATACAGCTTAATCAGTGTATCACAATTATGTGATAGAGGTAACTTGATAGCATTCACCACTACCAAATCTTTTGTGATAAATCTTACCACTAACAAGATTGTTTTGCAGGAAAAAATAGTAAACAATATTTACATTGTAGATCTTTCCACACTTTCAGAAAATGAACTTACTTGCTTAAGTGCGTTGGATAATGATCCCATCCTCTGGCACAAAAGACTTGGACATGCCAGTCTAAGTCAACTCAACAAACTAGTCTCCAAGGACTTAGTGATAGGACTACCTAACATTAAGTTCAAGGAAGACAAAGTTTGTGAGGCTTGTGCAAGGGGGAAGCAGGTAAGATCCTCTTTCAAAAGCAAGAAAATGGTAAGTACCACCAGAACGATGGAACTGGTCCATATGGATCTTTGTGGTCCAATGAGAACTCTAAGCAGAGGTGGTAAAAATATATTATGGTGCTTGTTGATGATTACTCTATGTTTACTTGGACACTGTTTCTGACATCTAAAAATGAAGAATTCGACATGTTCACTTCCTTTGTTAGAAAAACTTAAAAACAACTAGGTAATCAACTTGCATCAATTAGGTCTGATCATGGTACTGAATTTTAAAATGCTAAATTTGCTGAATTTTGTGATGTGCATGGCATAGATCATAAATTTTCTACACCTAGGAATCCACAACAAAATGGTTTAGTTGAAAGAAAGAATAGGACGAAGAAATAGCTAGGACTATATTTCCTTATAGTAAACTGCCTCATAGTTTCTGGGCAGAAGTTGTGAACACTGCATGTATACGTCATAAATAGGTGCATGAACAGACTTCTTGTTGAGAAGACTCCTTATGAGTTATTTAAAGGGAGAGAGCCAAATATATCCATCTTAGGGCATTTAGATGCAAGTTCTTTGTGCACAATAATGACAAAGATTCCCTAGGTAAGTATGATCCCAAAAATGATGAGGGAGTATTCTTGGGATATTCTTCACATAGTAAAGCTTATAAGATCTATAACAAAAGAACTATGTGTGTAGAAGAAAGTGTACATGTGGTTTTTGATGAAACTAACATTCTTTCTGAGAGACAGGAACATGAAGATGAAGCAATTGGGCTGATAAGAAATTTAAATGAAATCACATCCCATACTGCACCAGAAGAAGGAACAGGTGATGGAACAGTTTCTTCTATTCAGGGCAACCTGACAGGGGGAACTGAACAAAGAGGAACTAAATCTCAAACCTCGATGGAACTTGTCCGTGAATCTGTTCCACAGCAACAAAGCATTGAAAGAAAATAAAGGGGAAACCAATTGGTTGTGAAATCTTACAAGTATCAAAGTTCTCATCCCATTGAGAATATAATCACTGACCCAACCTTTGGAATCAAAACCAGATCTTTATTAAAGAATCTTTGTGCTTTTGATGCTTTCTTATCTCTTATTTAACCTAAAAATGTTGTTGAGGCTTTGCAGGATGCAGACTGAGTAAATTAAATGCAATATGAACTCTACCAATTCGAAAGGAGTCGAGTTTGGCATCTAGTACCAAGACCCAAGGACATATCAGTAATTGGCACAAAATGGGTATTCAGAAACAAAACTTAAGAAGATATCACTTTGAGAGGAACGGGTTGGAATTAAGGATGATTAAGATCACCTAAAAGGATTGTTCAAAGTTAAACGAAAAAAATGAAAAATTATATTTGAAAAAAAAATTATTGGTTAGAAAGTCTGTAAATTTTGTATATAATTAGATTAAATCTTGCTCAGTCTCATACTTTCAACAGTATACTCGTGTGCCATGTGCTAAAATGACTCATTAATCTCTAATGATATTTCTCTGTTTTGGCAAAATTAGACTTACTTTAGAGAATTTTCAGTGAAGAACCTGGTTCATCAATATAAATAAGTATGTTTTCTAAACTCTGCATAATTTGAGATAATTATATTTGGATCATGATCAGAGTCCTACCTACTTCTAAACTTCTTTTGGACTTATCTGTTACAAGTGAACCAGTTCTGTTCAAAAGAGTCTCAACCGAATTGAAGTACCTAGATTCTAGTGATACACTCCAACGTCTCTTCAAAACTGAATTTCAGTTTAATTAGATTTATAAGAATCTGAAAAGCTGTAGTTACCCCATCAATTATTCCGCTGTATATTGATCAGATTTAGTGTATTCCTTACTTCATGTCTCTCAAGCCGTCAAAAACTCTCATTATTTTGTCATCCTCCAAACACAATCTAATTCTCTTCTCTTCCATACCCTAGCCCAGATATGTCGAACACCTCTGAAAATCCTTCATCACCACCACAGGAAACCACTTCCACACCTTCTACCACTCTTCCAACCACACCAATCTCGTAAGATTGTCGCTGAAGGAGAGCAGATCAAGAAAATAAACAAGCAATTGAAAGCAGGTAGGGAAGAAGAATCTCAGAAATCTGAAGATTCATTTAAGTCTACTACTAAGGGGAAGAAAGTAGGCATTCCGAAACTGAACAAGTATCTTCTGATTCTAAAGTTACTCCTGAGACAATTTCTGAAGTTGCTGCAAATTTGGAGAATATATTTGTAGTGGTAGGATCTATAGCAGGTGTTTAGACTACAGAATCTGGAGAAGTTGGTGGTAAAAATAAAAAGGGAAAAGAAAAAGAGAGCAAGGGTGCTAGGAATACTGTGAGGGGAAAGGGTACAAAAGTGGATGATTCTTCACCCACTCCTGTTAGTCTAACAAAATAAACTGGGGCAATGGTTGTTTGGGGAGAGGAATTCACTAAAATAGAAGAGAGTGTGATCAAAACAAGGGGAAGTGGGTTTGGCGAAGCTCCTGAGGTGTTGGTTCAACTTGGGAAAAATATAGATGAACCTGTTCTATCTGAACAGGAAACTCTCGCGGACCTATTTATAGGTTTATCAATGGCACCAAAACTCATGTCATTCCCTATGGCTTCATTCTCACAACTGTACTTATAAATTTCAAGGTACCTATGAAGAAGTGAGATATTAGTACAAGCAAGGATCATTTTGGGGTTAATACTCTGCTTGCTTGCGATTATGAAGTCAATGCTACTCCTAAAGAAACTGGTTCATCCAAGAAGGTACCAGTGAATAACAAGGTCAGAGCCTTGATGCAAGAAAGTGGGGCTAAGGATGCTGAGATTGGGAGGCTGAAGAAGTGGTTGACTGAGGTAGAGACTGAGAGAGATGCTCTTAGAACTGAGCTGGCAACAGAAAAGGAGAATAATGTTGGCATTATTCAGGATATGCGGAAACTCCTCCAAGCCAAAAAATCAAGCACCTAGTTCTTCCCAGCCTTAAGCCTCCTAGCCCAGTGTAGATCAACAGTAACCTAGTTCGGGATTTTTTGTTGTTGTTTTTACTCATGTTTCCAGTATTTTTATTTCTTCTTATGCTTTGTGGTAGAATCTTATCGATCATCAATGAAATTCACTGTCTTTTGCTCTAATTGTTTGTTTATATTTCTTTGATGGTTAAAATTCTTCGCTTGATCTATGATGATTAATCCATGATTGTATTTGAATTAGTCCCAGTGGCCATGAGTAAACTTTAAAATCTGGTTATCTCACATTTTTATGCAACTTTTCGAAGACGCCAAAAGGGGGGAAAATAATTAGGTTGTGCTTTAAACAAGTGTTGTTTAGCTTTGAACAAGTTATGTTTATAACATAATGTACCTGGTCCTTGATGATAAGTGATAAAAAGGAAAAATATTTCTAATATTGTGTTGGTGTTGAGCTGAGTTGAAACAAGGCCTAAGCTTATGAAAAGCACAGAGTTTGTCATCATCAAAAAGGGGGAATTTATTGGCCCAAGTAAAGGTTAGTTATGAAGACTGACAAAGGAACTCAGGCATGAACTAGGTTCATCCCTTGTGTGCATAGAAACGGGCAGATTCGAGCATGTGGGATGCACGTGATGGAGATAAGCTTAAATTGGTGTATTTGATATCTCATGATTGAAAAGGTTGCATAATTGATAAGGAGAAAGGCTCCTTAATCAAAGAGAACACTATCCAAGATAGGGAAGGAGTTAGAAGTTGAAATCAACTAGAACTCTTCCATCAAGGAAGATTAGCATCAGAATTCTAGTTAATCTTTATTTACTAAGTCTATAAATATTAGTGTTGTTCTCTTTTATAGGTGTTGCACAAACGTAGAATTTAAATGTGAATTGAGAGCAAAATAGCAAGGTAATTTTGCAAGCAGTTCATATGTGATTCAAGAGTGCAAACCTGAAGCTACATGAACCAGATAGAAGAACCAGCTCCAAGTGTTTGTCTTTTATTCTAGTTCAATTGTAGTAGGTGTTTTCATATTGTTCCTTTCAGCTTTATCTAGAAGCAATTGTAATAGGTACTCAGAGTTTTCAAGTTAGAGTTAACTTGAAGTTGTCGCAACAGTTAGATATTGTGTATTACAACGGCATTAGAGTTAATTCTAGGTTTACAAAAGTGTTTTTGTAAATGCAGTTTTGGCTCAGTGATTTTAGTGGAGAGTTTGGGAAAATCCTACTGAAAAGTAGGTCGTGGTTTTTCACCTTTTGAGCCAGGTGTTTTTCACATAAATTCTATGTGTTCTTTATTTTCTGTATTTATTATTCCGCAAACAGTAGGAGTTGGAACACATAAAAGAACATAGTTCTTCAATAACAAGTGCACGCTAAAATTAGACACCACACAAATCACCCTTTTTTATGGTTTTGGCGTAGTAAACATCACAATTTTAAGTCCAACTCTTTCTTTTATTACTACTGGTGCTAACAATTACTACCTTTAGTCGCAAGCAAATTGGAGTGGTGCAAAAGGGAAATAAACAACAAACATATATTATACTTAGCTTTCATCTGAATATCCAGATTCCTAGGTAATCCTCATAAAATTTACTTGCAATTAAGTATTTACACCTCCAATGAATGAGAAAAAAAACGTGTCTTTCATATAAATATTTATCATTCAACTATGCCAATGCGACCATGATTCTCCCCCTTGTCCAACAAATTGCTCTATGATCTGATCTTCATGTTTTAAATCATTCTGTGAAGACTGTTTCTATATCTATACTAGTGAATTGATTGTGCCCGCGCAATTAAATTAACGATATGATTAATTTTTAATAATTGAATAAAAAATAGCAAAAGTAATCAATCGATTTAGTCTTATTTTCTTTTCATAAATAGTTATATCCAATAAATGGTGTGGTCAAAATTTATTTTCTCTACTTCTTGGAGGCACTTATATTAATTTGACCTCCTATCATTATTATTTTCTTAAGATTTCTAATAGATATATTTAAGTTAGAAACTTATATTTTCAAAATTGTAAGAAGTGAATGAATCTATGTCCAAGTGTTGCTTTTCTTCTCCTTACTTTTATAAAAATTAGTCTCTCAACACGTGCGTTGCACGTGTATTCCAAGTTAATTTTTATAAAATTTTGAATAATCACTTGAGATTATTAAAGGATGTTGTCACTTAAATCACTTAAAGGATGTTGTCAACCTGATCAAACTTGTAAATTAATAAGAAATTATGGCTTTGACTCCCTAACTGGCGGCAGACCTTGTATATTATATTTCTTTGTGGCCTTAAAATAAATGGCATGCATCAATACATATTATTCTTGATAAACATTAACAATAGGAATGTTGCTTTGAATGAGAGTGAAGAAAATATTCGGAAAAAAAAGTTTAATGCATGTGCAAACACCTAATGAAACGAAAAAAGAAAAAAAGAAATTTAATGCAAATACATGAAATCAAATGCCAATTAAACATGAAGCTTTGTCCCTTGAGAAGAAATTATCCGTAGACATTAGACTATTATCTGAAGAGCCAGACAAACAAAGTTTTTAATGACCAGAACACTCTATTGAGGGAGTTGTTTAAAAAAATAAAATTCTTTCATACCTCTAAAACAAATATAACTACGTAACAATTTTTTTTTCATATTCTCTCTATCAAATTCTCCATCACCTAAATAATCTCTTATTACAGAAAATTCGTTACTTCCCATCAAACTTCTATTTTCTATTTGTTCACTATTTTTTTCCCTCTTTCCTACGGTTAGTCTATAAAGTTATAAACTTTACTTTCATTTTCATGCCTACAAATCTCCATTAATGTTCTTCTCCAATTTTCGTGGGAATTCCCAACAGTTTGTTTCTTGCAATTTTAATGTTTCTGTTACCCATACTATAAATCGAGAGAAGGTTAAAAAGAAAACGACTGATCACAAAAAAAATTATTTAGTAAAAATCAAAGAGATCCAAGTATAGAGAAGCTTAAAACTTATCATATTCAGTACCGACGAATAGTATATCCAGCACTGAACAAAACATCCAATAGGATATACCAAACACTTCCTCAATATTTTTCTTCCTAGCGCAAAAATAAAGGAAGACTATATTCATGAGTCAGACATGAGAGACGTATACTCAACATTGATAAATAAGAATGCATTCTATATTATTTCTATGACCATCATTTCAAATACACCACAAAATTAATAAAGCCAAAGAATGTAGGAGGCAAAGTAAGCCAAACAGTTACAAACGTGAATATATAGATAATTTACTATAAGAATATTTTACGTTTAATTCCCAATTAACAGTATCACAAGGGAAATTAAAAGCTAACAATTCTGAACATATAAAAGATGGAAATTTAGTGAATCAAACTCAAGAAAAAACACATCAAATTAAAACAAACCATCAAATACATAACTCAATGAATTCACTAAAATAATTACTACTATAATTTGATCAAAATTCTTTGGGCGAAAGAGCAGAGCAACATCAAAATGAAAAAAGAATTAGAGAGAATTGGAGATCAAAAAATAAAAAAATGAAAAGGTGAAAAGGTTGAAATGGTTTTCCCATTCTTCATTTGTGAAGGACGAACACCGAAAATGTAACGACCCGGCCGGTCGTTCTGTAAGATTTACCCCGTTTCCCCCATTTCTGCATTTATCATATATTGCTAGCCTATTTTTTTGTTGTTGTTGGATCAGTTGGTTTGGGTCTGGAGTGGTCATGGTGAGAATTGAGGCATTTAGTCTCTCAAAGTAGCCTAATAGTTGAGAAAGTCAACTGAGAGTTGACTTATTGGTGAACGACCTCGGAATGCGGATTTTATGGATCGGATAGCTTCGTTAGGTGATTTGGGACTTAGGAGTGTGTTCGGAATAAAATTTTGATGTCCGGTGTAGAATTAGGCTTGAATTGGCGAAAGTTAATTTTCGGTGATTCTCGATTGGCAGTGAAAAATAGGCTATCGGGGTCGGAATGGGATTCCGGAAGTTGGAACAGGTCCGTAATGTGATTTTGGGTATGTGTACAAAATTTCAGGTCAATCGGAGGTGTTTTGGTTGGTTTCGGCGTAGTTAGCGAAATTTGGAAGTTTCAAAGTTCATAGGCTTCAATTTGATGTAATTTGGTGTTTCCATGTTGTTTTTGGTATTTCGAATGCTCGACTAAGTTTGAATGATGTTATGGGGTGCGTTGGTAGGATTGGTTGAGGTCCCGGGGGCCTCGGGTGTATTCCGGATGCTCAAACGGGCACTTTTTGGCCTTATAAAGACAGTTATTTTCTGGTGTTTTAGCAGCAATGAATCCTTCAATGCGATCGCGTAGAGTAAAAGAGTGGGGCAGAAATTTTATTCTATGCGATCGCGTGGTTAGGATTGCGATCGCTTAGGTTGGTCAGGTAAGGCAGTGTGATCGCGTGGGTGTTGGTGCGATCGCGTAGAGGATTCTGAGGCGCGTGAGTGGGGTGGAAAGTTGTTCTGTGCGATCGCGTGTATTTGTTTGCAATTGCATTTAGTTGGTTGGTCTGTGCATCGCGATCGCGTGTCTAATGTCGCGATCGCACTGAGAAAATTAGATGGCTGGGCAGAATGTTTTATAGGTCATTTGTACGAGAATAGTTCATTTTCCTCCATTATTGAATGAATTGGGAGCTCTTTTGAGAGGGTTTGAAGAGGAAATTGAAGGGAATCACTTGGAGGTAAGATTTTAAACTTCATAACTCGTTTATATTTCGTTTTCTAAGTAATTAAACCGTAAAATTGTTGGAATTAAACCCAAATTTGGGAAAGAAGGGTGCATGGAGATTGGAATTTTCTTTTGAGGATTGAGTTGGCAATTATGGTCCGATTTTAATGTTCTTGGTATGTATAGAATCGTGGGAAGACGAGGATTCTAGTGATATAAATTTTATCGAATTTCGAGACGTGGGACCGGGACTCAGGTTTGGCCAAATTTCGAGATTCTTGTATAATTTGATAGTTTTCGATTGGGTCGTGTTCCTTTAGAATATATTGATGATGTTAAACTGGTTTTGCCTAGATTCGGAGCAATCAGAAGCCAATTAGAGGGGAAAGAACATAGCGGACTAGTGTTGTGTCCCGGTAGAGGTAAGTAATGGTTATAAATCTTGTCCTGAGGGTATGAAACCCCGGACTACATATTTCTCACTGATTTTAGAATGACGCACATGTCGGATGACGAGTATGTGGCGCACACTGATTTTTGGATTGGACTAGGTCCTCTCCGCATGCGACTAATGAGTTGCATATTTTACTCAAAACCTTATGTTAAATTATGTTCTAAAGATTGTTGAAATATTTGGGCTATAAGCCGTGTTTGGGGCCTCGTGCCGATCTGTTTAGACCCCTTGGGGGCTTTTTACTGTTATTTTTCTCACTATTTACTGATGAATTCACTCAGCCACATTGTGCTTACTGTTTTCGAAACTTAGCCTGATTTACACTACTTTGAGATTTAAAAATGATGTTTTGGGTCGAGTACCCTGTTTTACTGATTTGCCCGAGGGGCTTTTTGAGTGGTTCTGCTGAGTGAGGCCGAAGGCCTGATTGTGAGGATATGATACGCCACGAGGTGGCTTGATATTAGCGCTTGGGCTAAAGGAGCCCCTCCGGAGTCTGCACACACCCCCAGTGAACGCACCGAGTGACGAGTGACTGGGAGGCATGAGTGAGTGGGAGGTGCTGAGTGACTGATTATGAGTGACTGTGAGGCATGCCCGAGGGGCTGATTATGATACATGTTTTTCCCAAGGGGCTACCTATGATTTTTACTACTTTCACTCTGGATTTATGAAATATGTTTTGCCCGAGGGGCCTCTATATGATTCATTTCATTTTCATACTAAATCTTTCGGTTTGAAGTTGTTAAAAATATGCAATCTTCAAAGGACTTTTCTGAAGTGGGTTTTAAGGCATGATGACTTCATATATCTATGTTTATACTGTTGGAAAGAAAGGTTGTGCATATTGTGAATTAATGACATTGATTTCCATGTGATTTCTTACCACTTAGACTTGATTTATTTTCATTACTACTGAGTTGGCGTACTCACATTACTCCCTGCACCCCTGTGTGCAGATTCAGGTGCAGATACCGAGCATTAGCTATCTTTTCCGTGCGGAGCCAGAGTGCGGGATATAGAGGTAGTTGTTCAGCATCCGCAGCATCTCTGTTTTCCCTTCTTGTTGTAGCTAGCTATTCATTCGGAGGTTTTGTATTATAATAGTATACCTTTGGCTTATTTTTCGTAGATGCTCATGACATGTTAGCTCCGGGTTTCGGGGTTGGTGACACTGTTTATTGCCTAATGTATTTAGTAAACTCTGTATATTTTATGAAATGCTTGAAATTGGATTGAGATTTTGAAAGAAATTGTAAACATGTGGTTATTGGCTAGCCTCGTTCCACGATAGGTGTCATCATAGCCGGTTTAGGTTTTGGGGTCGTGACAGAAAATTAAATAGGTGAAGGATATATGTTTTTTCTTTTAAAATTGTGGAAGTTGAAAAGCTAGAAATTTTGAATTGAAACAATGTCTTTTTCTTTCCTATTTTCATGCAATTAAATCAATAATTGAAACTGGTGGGCGGCAATTAAAGCCGTAAAATATTTTGAAATGATTCTTTTCTTTTTCTGTCTCTTTTTTCGTGGAGGGAATATGAAAAGCTTGTGTAGTAAATCTGAGACGTTTAATTTTTCTTTTTATAATATGAAAATGAAAGAGTAAATTAGTAATAATTGAGATAACTATTCCTACAATAAGTCTTTCACAATAAGAAATAGAAATGAGTCAAGTAGTAATAACTAAGACATATTCTTACAATTAGTGTTAGAACCCGCGCGATGCGCGAATAATTTGACGAAATATTAATCTTATAAGATTATGATCTAATATATCATATTATTTTAATAAATATTAGTTACTATTTTATTAATTAATGTAGTGCATATAAATATAATAAAATATATACAAAATCAAAGGATACAAAGCATTATAGTAATCAAATAAATTTTTTATTCCTTGTTTATTCTTTATTAAATTAGCAAGTACTTAGTACTATACATTTACTAATGTAATTTTTTATAATTTTTCAATTGGCTTAATATTTTGATACTACTTCTCTTCTAGTAGAACATACGTATATACTTTCTTACTCTGGAAATATATATTTTTATACTTATATTATACTGTTAAAAATTCTTCAATTGTCTAAATTTATCAATAATTTTCTTGAGTGTTATTTATTTATGTGTTGTTTACTAATTATTTTAAAATATAAATATTATAAAATTATATCTATCCGCCTCTTTTCGCACGTTCATTTCTACTATAATATATGATTAGTTTTCTCATTTTATATTTACTGAAAATTTAAATAATATCATTTTCTTTTACTAAATTATAATTTTGAATTCATCAAAAGTACAAAGAGATAAGCCTTTCAATATTTTTATAAAAAATGTAGCAATATTTTTAATAATTAATATAATGTGTTTTATATATAATATATTATCTTATGTATAATATCCTAATAGTTTCTTTATATTTTTGTATTTTCATTATGAAATTATGAGTTCTATTTATTAAGTAAATTTTCCTACATGAGAAATTTAATTAGTATATGTATTTTTGTGATATCATTTTATTTATTTATTTTTAGTATTCTTCATCTATGACTATTTGTTTATTATGATTTTAGTTATGTGTATATGTACTACTTTTTTCATAATAATTCTAATTATATATATATATAAACCAATTTGAATAATCAGAATATTTTTTGTATTTTCATTTTTTATTGATAATTATAAGATATCTATATTTATTAATTCAAGTAGTGTAACCAATTAATTTAAAATTTAAAATTCAAAAAAAATAGTTAGAAAAGTAGTTTATTTTGTCTTAACAATGCCACTTGGCTTTTTGTAGTTGAGACATATGTCTTAATGTAGTGTTTTTGCTTCTCCTATTCTTTATAGAAGATAGCTATGTATTTTTGTGATATCATTTTATTTATTTATTTTTAGTATTTTTCATTTATGACCATTTGTTTATTATGATTTTAGTTATGTGTATATGTACGATTATTTCATAATAATTTTAATTATTTTATAATATATATAGGTCATATAGTAGAAAAAGACTATGATATTTGGATGAAAAGACTAATAAAACCTAGAATAATAATTGGCGCCACTTGGATCATCACAAATGTTTACAAGGAGGACGATAGAATTTTGGCATTTTGAGCTGTCTAATTTTTTGGTCTCTCTAAATTCAAAAGGATAAATTTAAATGAGGCATAACATATTATAAGAGCAAGATCAATATGGAAACGAGAATAACTATCGAGAAACATTTAAGTGCTGATGTGCTTTGTGATAAGAAATAAAAAGGAGGAAAAGAGGGAGGTATACTAATAATGTTAGAAAGTGATATTTGAATTTTTTAAATATGGTACATAAATAAAGGAAATTATAAGGGGAAAAAATAATCAAGAGAGAAATTAAAATTTTGGATTTTTCAGGAGTTAGTAGGACGAGATCGGTAATAGAAATGATAGAAGGGTATAAATACAAGAAAGAAAAGCAAAAAAATAAATAGAAAAGATAAGCAAAGGTAAGTAAATGAAAAAGAGGGCCAGAAATTGTGGGAAGTGGAAGATAATATTTGAATGAATATAAGATCGTGAAAAGAATAAAAGATAAACAAGAAAAATATCACAAAGCACAAAGCACTTAAATAATAGATCGTGAAAAATACTTTCTAACATTATTAGTATACCTCCCTCTTTTCCTCTTTATTTCTTATCACAAAGCACATCAGCACTTAAATGTTTCTCGATAGTTATTCTCGTTTCCATATTGATCTTGCTCTTATAATATGTTATGCCTCATTTAAATTTATCCTTTTGAATTTAGAGAGACCAAAAAATTAGACAGCTCATGCGAAAATTCTATCGTCCTCCTTGTAAACATTTGCGATGATCCAAGTGGCGCCAATTATTTTTCTCATCTAAATACCCTTCAATCACGCCGTAAAATAAAAAATTGTCATTCCTTAAATAACCAAATCAATTCCCCTTCCTCCTCCTACTAATCTTATGGAAAAGCTTTAAAAATTAATTTTTTGTCACTGTCACTTGCTCCATAAATTCAATAGAGAGAAATAAAGAAAAAATAACAATTTGAGATAAATATAGCGGCAACCAGAGGGAGAAGCATGGATAATTTGAATAAAATGCCGAAGAAAAGGCTAGTTGAGTTGCGTGCTTTTTAAGTTCCTTCTATCTCCTATTTGCATATGCACACAAATCATATGAACTGGGGGAAATAATCACATTTTTTTAGGTTCTCATTTGCTTTTGAGAGCATATAGATTAAACATATTTTCTCAATTTTTCTGGTTGAGAAAATATAGCCTCTGTAGCAAATTTGCAACTTTCATTGAGTATAATAGGAATAGATTGTAACTTAAATTAGGCAGAGCAATTGTAATAGAATTAGTGTTAGTGTATTAATTAGTAATAATAGGATCATAATAACCAATTGAAACGGATATAAGAATTGGTCAAGATTGATCTGGTAGCTAAAAACGGATGTCTTTCAGTTATGGTATTATTGTTTTCTCTCTTCCCTTATTTATTATGGAGCTGTAATTAAAATTTTATTTCTTTGGGTTCAAAAATTAAATATATTGTATTAAAACCCCAAGAAGTTAAGAAAACAGATAAATATATTTCCTGAATTAGGAGCAACTTTATTATATAGATAGACAGAATCTTAGGAAGGAACATATGATGCAACCTCGGAAAAGGAAAAATGTCGCCCAACATCCCACTCTATTGTCAAAATTTTAGTTTTAAAATTCATTAATGTGTAATTTTGCTGTAAAGAAACCGGGCTCCATTATAAGACAAAAACACAAGGACATTTCCTGCAAAACGCAAATACTCGCCCTACAAAAAGGTACTCAGCTACAGAAGATCATCCAAAACAAGTTTCAAGGTTTTCCATCAATAAACAGTATTAAGCTTTTTAGTTGCACTATCCTGGTCAATGTCAAGATAAACCACCATTAAAGGTAACCACTCCATTTTTTGTTTCAAAGTATAACTAAAGAAGAATAGAAAAAACAAAAGTAGCAAAACAATTGCTTGCAGCTCTTCAAATTTTCGCTTCACCTTCTCTTGGTTTATGCGCAGAAATGACCCACCAGAACCTGCAAGGACACCAAATTAGACATCATTCATGACTTCATGATAATAATGCTTACATAAAAGGCTTAGACACACTCGAGGAAATGTTTGGTGTGTAAAAGATTCCCCGTGAAGTCGGGGGTTGGAGGATGTAAAACTATGCATTGAGCCTACACTCATTCACAACAAGAACAAGAGGAAAAAGAGTAATTGAAACTACTGGGATGGACCTTTTAATCTACGTTAACCTGGAGAAGCTTAGAACCAAAACAAAATACAAGATTCATGTCCGAGATAATAACTATTCTATTTAAACATGCAGGATATAAGTGAGTCCTCCATAAATGCTTCATAATACTACTTATTTGAGTGAAATAGAATCTGACACTTCAAATTCATAGTTGGCACTTCGCACCAACAGATATTCTGAAAAAGGAAGTGGCCATTTTGGCATCAAAGAAGTAAGTACTAAGAACCTGGACCAGGTCCACTGCAACCAGACGACCATTAACTCGACCTCCAACAACAACACCAGATGAACCAGCACAGACTATAGTCAGTGGTCCTTCTTGCTGAACTTGACCATCTTCAGATAAAATATATTTTCCCCCAAGCTTTATTATTGAAAATGAACCCTGCAGGATGACATGTATAAGATAAGTATCTTAAGAGATCAAGATAGGTAAATTCCAAATTCCAATTTACAGAGTAAGAATGGTTAACCAACGATGAAATTTGATAAGCAGAATGAGCAACATAACAGTGCCTTATAATTGATATATATCTTTTTATACTATTTGTTATTTTCCTTCTCAAAAACAGTGCCTTCAACAAAAAATTCCAAGACGTATGAAAGGGCACTCCTAATTAAATAGTTTATTTAAGAAACTTCATAATTACAGTCAAGATCCATATTATTACTAACCTTCCATTTTTAAGTGATACAGTTTGCACGAGTTGTGGAGTCTAATATCTATATTTGACTCAAATAACAGAAGATAATTAAAAAGGTTAGTCTTTAGGAAAGTAGGGAAACATCGCATAAGAAATATTAATATCACTAAAAGGTTAGTTTCATAGGGAAACATGACATCATATTTAAATTGAGATGAAAATTGAAGTTCAAGCATAAAACTCGTGAAAGTCAAGCAAAATCATATCATTTATAATGTTACGCGGCGCCTTCTTGAGATTCTTTGGAAGGGCGACGTAAGGCTAAGCAACCGATGTCATGGTGGTTGCTGTCCGCCAAGTAAGGTCCCCTCCGCACGCTAGACGAGATTGTCAGTGCCGTGCAGGAAAACCAATACCGACAATTGAGAGAACAGTAATGAGAATTGAATAAAAGCTTGATTGCATTAATGAAAGTTGTTACAAAGAAGGCAACTTAGTGTCGAGGGGGAGAGACACCAGTACAGAGAATTGCTTGCTAGAAATTGTTTGATTGCTTGATCCCCCTGATATGCTTAAAAAAAATAAACCAACATTAGAGGAATAGACAAAACTATGCTAGAGAAACATAATGAAAGTACATGGAATAAAACTACTCTAGT
>ML320549.1:0-16842 GCA_005239505.1 Nicotiana paniculata
AGTACTTGCCTTGATTATATGTTGATTGATTCTGAGTCCCCATAATTACTGCTGAAATGTTAGGTTACCTTATTTGACTACCTGTTTTCAAACTATAAATATTTTGGTCTTTCATTAGCATAACACACTAACACACACATTGTTCAAACCCTCTCTTACTCACATACATATTCTCTACTGCTCTTCTTTTGATCACCTGCTATTACTAGTCGGCTGCAAGCCATGACTAGTTATTCTATTTGTTTACTCTTTATTCTGTACTTGCTATCCTCCAACTAGTATGTCTTCCATTTTTGTTTAAGCTTCAAAACATAATGTTTCTTTGGGTATTTCAATTCATCCTACTCCTAAATTGCTTTTACTTATGGTTCTGTTGTTCTACTTGCAACTAGTTTCGTATGCTCTGCTGTTTAGTTCTTAATACCTTTCCCCTTTAGTCTCAGCATGTGTACAACCCCCTTGCATGTTTTTAATATTATTCTGCTTATGTCTTTTTTTGATTCCTAGTGTACTACAATTGCACTATGTATACTCCAAACCTTTTCCTGAATCTATGTGTAATTATGTGTATTGCATGCTGTCCTCTCCCCAGTACAACCTCAATCTGATTCTGTTTAGTTCTTGGCATGAAATCTTGGTGACCTACTGTGTTTGTGGCTGTTTGGGTTCTATACTAGTCTGTGATACTCTAGTACTTCTCTAATGATAACTGGTATCCTAATCTGTTTCTATGTGTCCCCAACTCCTGCTTCCTTGTTTAGGTGGTTGTCTCTCTATGTGTTGTGTACTGTTTGATATTAGCTAAATTCTCCATCCTCTGTTCCTTTTAAAAAAAAACTATTTCCTAGGGCATTCACTTACTGTTATGCAAACACATTTCAAATAAACCATCTTTTAGAGGTGTTATTTTAACTCAACTCTTTTTTTAAAATCATCTCTTGCACTTCACTTTATTCTTAGACCATAAGTTCTGCCCCCTCAGTGTGAGCATTGCTTTGGGACCTCTGAGCTCCCTCTGAACTCTGACACACTGAGGCTGGCACTTCCACACTGCACATGTTCACTTCTTGGTTACTAAGTCTGGGTGTGAGCATTGCCCGGGAGCCCTTGAGGTCCTTAGGGAACTTTGACACACCCGGATTATGAAAAGGCTGTGAAATACCATGTGGAAATGAGCCCATTGGAGGCTTTTTTGGGAAATCTGGGCCTAACTGAAGGATCCCTATAGAGTAGCTTCTTGATTTTCTATTTGTATATTTCATTCGTTGGGCTGTAATAATTTGTAAATAACTCTTGGGGATGGATAGTAAAAAAGGGGAAAGGGATAACTGTGCATGCTATAGATATAAAGGGTAGAAACCATGCTATTAGGCTTACATTTCCTATGTGTGCAATAGAAATCATTCTTAGGGCAAAGCATATCGTTCATTAGAAATCATGCTCTTTAGGATTTCATAAACCTGTTTTTTAGCACTTTACAAATACTGTTATGTCACTTAGAAACATCCTGTTCAGTAATAACAATGAAAATGCTGCCATGTGATTATGTTCATGCATTCTAAAAAAATGTAATCCAAATCCTGCCTTAAACGAGTGTTAACAAATCTGTAATACTTTGCCATGTTATACGTAGAGACCATGTTCTAGGTAAACAACTAATAAACAAGTCACTCACATACTTGCTGCATATTTTGAAAGCATGTTCAACTACTGTAACTGCATACATTTAGAAAATCCTGCCTAGGAATTTTGCATATAAACCATTATGTATCTCTATATGTGCATATTAGACATCATGTTTTTAGGATCTCATTCAACACCTAGTTTAACTACTGATGCATGAGAAAGGCATAACCAAACAGTTTCCCCCATGTTTTTCATAACTGGCATTAGTTCCGCATTTTTCTAAGTACAACATGTTTAGGCACCACAAATCAAACAATTTCTTTAATAATCTGGGTAACTACTAAGCCTTATTCCTACGCCTAGGCAAGCCTCAGGTGGTTGAATCATTAAACTAAAAATCTGCCTTTCCTGTATATGTTGCTCAATACTTAACAGGTTCTTTTAATCAGTAGGCAAAACTGATTAGGACTTTCTGAGTAATAAAATAAACTTGCATGTATGTTTATCTTCTCAACTCACTTAGACACCATGTCTTATGATTCTGAACTTAACTACTGCCCTTAACTGTGTTTGAGTCGTGCTGTTTAATTGCTTTATCTGCGGAGGTAAATTTGAGCCTTTACTTGCCTCTTATGTGTTCCCTTTTATTGCAGTCCTATATGCTTTTGTCTGTCGCCCTAGAACTTTACCTTTTAAACGTGAGGGTCTGCTTAGTACCTCCCTCTTAGGATAGTAGTCCTAATCTCCTCCGGGACTGATAGGAAAGGGCGGGTAAATGCACGCAATAGAGTTCATGACCAACACACGCTTTAATTACCTCCACATGGGACCGGTGCGCTAATACCACGTGTAGCCCCTCTTTGAGGAGTGATTACTGGGTATTGTACTGATGTGATCCATATTATTATAAACCTAGGATACCCTTTATATGCTTAGATTTTAATCTTTTCAAAATCCAACCTTCTTTACTATTTTTCAAACATCTGCATGCTTAAGACTTAAATCCCCTCTTATTTGAGCCTTATTCATTTGTTTGCTAAGTTGTACAGATTCACAAAAAGCTGTTTGGACGGGAACCACACTTGTGGATCCTGAGGGGTGGCTAACACCTTCCGCTTAGGATAATTTCAAGCCCTTACCCTATCTCTGGTTAGTAATGTAGTTGTAAATGAACCCCATTTGGTGTCCTAATGCACCTTTAAAAATCGTTAGGTGGCGACTCTCAAAAACACAAACCCTTTTCCCAAAAGGAAAGAGTTGTCCCAAACGAATGTCTCAAACCCGATCTCCGCGAGGAAAGAAAGGGGCGCGACAACATGGAGACTCTACTGGGGATTTATCTAGGCTTTTACCATTTCAAATGGCTTTATGAACTTGTCTTTACTTTGTTAATACTTGCGACCTTTCCCTTTCCCCTTTTTGTGCGCAATTACTTGTCTATTTCTTTAAGCATTTATTTGTTCATCAAAATTAACTGACATGCTCTTTCTGTTTCCTTCATTTGTAACCGATTTAAATTATAAAATGCTGTATTTACTGCTTTCATAACATGAAAATACATGAAAACATGTCTTTAATGCTTATTTATTGCATAATCATGCTCAACATTCATACTCCACTCCTGCCAAACAAAATACTATAGCAACGCGTGATGAGTGGTTGCGCTCTTCCTATATTATTACCTCCTAAATTTGCGGTGCAGTCGACGGTTCCGTGCCTTTCCCCCTTGAGTTTTCCGCTCGAGGGTACCAATCTGAAAACCCATAGAAGACTTACTCCGCTATGTTGTTTCATGCATCATGGTCAAACCTAGCCAGGCTAATGTGTGGTCCGCACGATAGCTTTTAAGATTGCCTTATCCAAAAGTCCACTAGGTTTCCCTAAACCCAAACGGACATCATCACATTCTGTGCATTTATTTGGATAACTAAATGCTCTATGCTAATTGTTGATGTTAAATAGTCGAGTCTGGTGGGGGTAAGGGCCTAACCTTGTTTGCCATGCAGAATAAATGAGGCACGAAGTCCCCAGATTCGGCATGGTCTCCAATATCCCTCCAAGATTGCTAAGTTGGTGGAAAGATTTACATTCCAGTGACAAACTCTCGTCAGGAAATACTTGGGCAATCTACCATCTCTCCTAGAAATCCAGCCCAACAACATGATAATAGAGGGTGCTACCCTGTTCTGGGATTGTGAAAGGTCCGTGTTCCGCTTTGGGGACATTGAAGTGACACCTTTGCTGGAGGAAATATGAGGGTTGGATGGCCTAGTATGGGAAACCCCGGGGTTGCTAATGCCTGAGAACCGCACATGCAAAGGTTTCCTCAAAATGATGGGTCTGAAGAAGAATTCAGAACTGGTATGCTTAAAGAAGTCATACATCCCTTTTGACTACTTGTACGAGAGGTACGGTCACAAAAAATCATACTGTACCTACCAAGATGAGTTTTCCATCACATCCTTGGGACACATCCATCGTAGGGTATTCGTCTTCATGTTTTTCTTCTTGGGTCTGATCATGTTTCCCATAAAAAAGGAGAGAATCCACACTAGATTAGCCATGGTAACAAAGACACTAATGGAAGGAACTGATGGGCAAGACTTCAGTATTGTGCCCATGATCATTGCAGATATATATCGAGTCTTGGAAAAGTGTCAACGAGGGGCAAGACATTTCAAAGGGTGCAATCTACTACTTCATCTTTGGCTCATGGAACATCTCCAAAAGGGCGAGTACCGACAAGAAGTTTATCGAAGAGTCTGGTATGACCACATCGCTTTTCACCACTCAAATCGAATGAATTACATCCCCGACATGTTTGCTCAGCCTGAGAATGCCAAAGGATGGGTCGAGCTCTTTGGTAATCTGACTGAAGAACAGGTATAGTGGATGTTCGAGTGGTTTCTGATAGAGGAGTTCATCGCCCGTTCCAGAGATGCACCATTCCTAATACTAATTGGTCTAAGAGGAACATACCATTACGTCCCACTTCGAGTTATGAGGCAAGCGGGTAGGAAGCAAGTCATACCCAGGGTCGACAAGATGAGTATCTTCGAGCTAACTTCCAGAATGATGATAGTCCTCACAAGTGCCAAGCCCAGCACATGTGGCACTGCAAGATTATAATGGATAAGGACACCATTGAGCCAGACAGATACCATGCCGGTTATACCCTTTTCTATCCTGGTTGGTTGGCAGAAAATTGGGGTGGTCTGAGCGAGCCAGGGTTCGTTCAGGGCCACATGTTTATAGATGAAAAGGTCGAGGAACAAGTCAAAAACAACCAACTGCGCAAGAGGATCCATGAGTGTGAGGATGAGCACCGCGAAATACATGAGTCTAACAAGAAACTGATCGAGGAATGGAAGAATATGGCTATCAGCACCAACAAAAGATTAAGGTATTTTGAGCAAGGCTTAGGGGAGCTGGAGAAATTTTTTCTCAAAAGGATTGAAGACTGTCACAATGCTGGAGGGATTGACGGAGGACATCTAGCTAGAGCATACCTGTTGCTGGGGCTTCACGAGTTAGGGGAGCTGTACGAAGGAAGCAAGAATGCCAAGTCTGGGGAAGGTCCTTCTGGGACCAAGTAGATAGGAATGTCTTTCTTTTACTTTATCAATGTAATAAGGCCAATGGCCATTAATGACCTTTACTTCCTATTTATTTAGTGTCTTTTTGAGGTTCGTCTATTTTCTTATCAATAAAATGAGGCATTTAGCATCTTAAGTTCTCCAAATCAAGTTGTCGCTAGGCCTACCTCGGGCACAAAAGAGGTCCCCAAATTAGGACGCACTTTACATTACCGCACTATGTGTTTAAATACCGCAATACTTTTCAGAAGCCTCACTAACTTGGCTACTTTTTGTTTTTGTTTTCCTCTTTCTTTATTTATTTATTCCCCTCCCCAAAGGTTAGTTCGTGCACTCTGGCATCTTCATCGTATCTTACAAGATCCAGGGGCCCTCCACCCTCTCCTCCTCTTAGTCCTCCCAAAGGCAAGAACAAAGGCAAAAATAAAATGGAAGATTCAGGCAACAACAGAAATGAGAATGTGGTTGAACGGGTAGAGGGCACTGATGGCCAGGGTGGCTTCAGAATGAAACTGTGTCGCAGATGGAATAGAAATTGTTGAAGTTTCAAGAAGAGCTTGATCAAGTTTAGAATCTAGCAAACCTGTCATTCTCACTCAACGTCCCAGACGTCAATATCCAGAATCCTGCACCTCCTCAAAACATCCCAAAATAGCAAAATCATCTCGCAGCTCATCATCACACCACCCCACCAAAGAACCAAACTCTTCCAGCACACTGCAATGCCTGCCATACTCCAAACAACACCTAATGCTTATCCAGAACTTCAGAACTCCACAAATGATCATTTCCACACTCATTATCCAGGACACCATAACAATCCCATCTACATAGAGACCATGCCACACTCACTCCCCCTATCACATACACACCTGATTCCGATGAAAAGGACCTACTTATCAAGAACTTGGCCAAAGAACTTAGGAAGCTGACCAGCCAGGTTCAAGGCGTCGAGAGAATCAAGGGAGTTGAAGGGTTGAACTATGAAGACCTCTGCATACAGCCCGATGTCGAACTGCCCGAGGGATACAAACCTCCTAAGTTTGAAATGTTTGATGGTACGGGTGACCCAAAGGTCCACCTGAGAACTTATTGTGACAAGCTGGTTGGAGTAGGGAAGGACGAACGGATCCGCATGAAGTTGTTCATGAGGAGCTTGAAAGGAGATGCATTTTCTTGGTACATCAGTCAAGATCCCAAGAAATGGTTGAATTGGGTGAGCATGGCATCAGACTTTATGGACAGATTCAGGTTCAACAGAGAATGCACCAGACATGTTCGATATTCAGAATTTGAAAAAGAAGCCCACAGAGACATTTCGCGAGTACGCTACTCGTTAGAGGTCCGAAGCTACCAAGGTCAGACTCTCCTTAGAAGAGGACCAGATGAACAAGTTCTTTGTCCGGGCCCAGGACCCGTAGTACTATGAACGGTTGATGATGATTGAGAACCAAAAGTTCTCCGACATCATCAAATTAGGTGAACGGATTGAAGAAGGTATCAAGAGTGGTATGGTCACAAATTTTGAAGCCTTGTAAGATACAAACAAGGCTTTGCAGTCTGGTAGTGTGTCTAAGAAAAGAGATGTGGGAGCCGTGATGGTTGCACAAAGAACCAAATCCCCACTCAAATACCAAACTTACCCAACACCTCCACTCACATATCAACCAACCCCAAATTGCCAAGCACAATCATACCAAGCTCCACCACCAACTTATCAATCACCTCCACCACCGACATATCAACCTGCTTCACCCAGATACTCGCAACCCGCCCTTGTCTACCACACTTACAATTCCCAACCATCTCATTACCAATCACCCCCTACCCGTCAAAACTTCCCTAGAACTCATCCTAATTTTGATCGCAGACCTCCAAAATAGTATACCGCTATCGCTAAACCCATCGACCAGCTATATGAGAAGCTCAAGGCTACTGGTTATGTCACCCCCATCCCTGCTAAAACCCCTGACAATCCTTCTCAATGGGTAAACCTAAACAAGTCCTGTGCATACCACTCCGGCATGAAGGGGCACACTATCGATGAATGCCTCTCTTTGAAGGACAAGATACAAACCCTGAATGACAACAAGGTCATCGTGGCAAAGGAATACGCTCCAAACGTCCGCAATAATCCTCTTCTGGACCATAAGGGTGGAGGCATCCACTTGATTGAAATAGAGGATGATTAGGACCTCGAGGGGATCAATCGGGTTGATCGCAGGAGGCGATGATCCAAATAAACCTGCAGTCACTCTCAACCTGATCATAGTCCAGATTCAACCATCTGAGGATGCTGAGGTAAATATATCCATGCCTCTTGAGTTTGAAGCAGCGTCACCTGCAAAGACACCAGTATCGATTGAAGTTGAGTTCGTGTCTCCGAAAAATGCACCCGCACCATTTGAGGTTGCAGTCTTGCCACCCCAGGCACATGTTCCATTCAAAGTGAGGGTAGCTACACCAATCACGGTGGTGATATCGACCACACCACCTTTCTATACAGATGTTGTACCATGGGACTATACAGCCAAGATGAGAAGGAAAGGCAAAGTCAAGACTGAAGAGGCTGTTGCAGCGCAGGGTATGACAAGAACTGGTGGAGTCTATACCCTTGACATCTCGCTGAATCCAGCAGGCCGGCTTCCAATCGGCCTCCCATTATCGAGACAGGTCCGGACGATCTTTGGAGGAAAGCACAGGCAAATGAGTATTCAGCAACACCTATAATGCAAGGAATAACAGACTTACATCACGATGTCTTTTTCTTTGTTATTCTGATTTTGATTTTCGTATCATGGATCTTGGGTCGCGCTTTATGGCATTTCCACTATAAAAAAAATCCAATCCCACAAAGGATTGTTCATGGAACTACTATCGAGATTCTTCGGACCATATTTCCTAGTATCCTCCTTATCTTGTCATCGACCAATTGAACAAAACGTCAACGCAAATATCCATCCTCTCTTTGGTGCAGAATTCCAAGACGTACATAAATGCTTTATTGAAGGTGTTGAACGAAGCCTATGTGCCAAATAACATCACTAGTGGAGAAATGGCTAATATGGTGGGTCAAGTGTTGGAGAGTCACAAGATCACTTTTCATGAGGACGAGCTGCCTTCTAAAGGGGTAGGCCATAACAAAGCATTGCACATAACTGTGCAATACGAAGATTATCTCATCACCAGAATCCTGATCGATGGGGGATCCGGTCTTAACATTTTCCCATTGATAACGCTCAAGAAATTGGGTAAAGGGATGCATGAGATAAAGGATGGAGCGATCAACGTGAAGGCCTTCGATGGATCTCATAGGTCCACCATTGGTGAGATCAACCTATGCCTGCAAATGGGGCTAACCTGGTTCGAGGTGGACTTCCAAGTGATAGATGTGCCAGCGTCCTACAATCTGTTATTGGAACGACCCTGGATCCATACTGCTGGGGCCGTATCATCAACGCTACATCAGGCAGTGAAGTTCGAGTGGAACCACCAAGAGGTGATCATTCATGGTGACAGTAGCAACCCTATTTACAGTCGCCAGACTATTCTGGTGATTGAAGAAAGAAATAAGCTGGGTGGAGAAACTTACCACCACATTGAACGAGTCACACTATCGACAAAGATAAATGGTGGGATAGCAATATCGCAAGTATGATGAATTGGCGAGGGTACCAGCCAGGTAAAGGGCTCGACAAGGACCTTCAGGGGATCTCCAAACCTATCAAACTCAAGAATCACGACACCACTTTCGGTTTGGGATATGAATACACTTGGGAAGAATTCAAAAACTAGTCGCCACCATGGCGCGGTCCCTATTACCCTTTAGAACAACCAATACCGCATCTGGAGCAGACCTCCCAACAGGCTGACGTTGTTTATGGATCAGACGAAGAAGAAACACTTACAGCAATGAGGAACTTGTTTCTGGAGGACAGTGGTATGGACTGCTGTCTTATTCTCGAAGAGGAGGGGGAGGAAGGCCCTTCTATACGGGCTGTGAGAAGAGGGTCGTACCTCAAGAATTGTACTATCAGGACAACCAAAGCCCGACGAGCCTCGGGGTAGCAAGGCTAAAACAAGCATTATTAACTATTTTCTTTACAAAATGATTTCCTTTTTTAGTATTTTAATTCCTGCAATAAGATCTTCAATGTTCAAAAAAATCGTTCAGTTTATCAAAAGCGTTTTTGAATTTTTCTTAAGAATCAATATTTATTGCTATCATTTTTCTCTCATTGCTTTACCTATACAACATTACTCTTACCTGTCTTGATGAACCGATGACTGTGACATGCAACGAGACAACGTAGCAAACAGAAGTAGATTCAAAAGAGGATGACATACCTGACGAGATTGTCAAAGAAGTTGAGAATTTTGAGAACAGACCTAAGTCCAACCTGGACGAGACTGAAATCATCAAATTGGGAGACTCAGAAAACATCAAGGAAACACGAATCAGCATTCATTTGTCGCCGTCAGAAAAGAAAGAATACGCAGAATTTCTAAAGGAGTATGAGGACATATTCGCCTGGTCGTATGACGACATGACTTGTCTAAGTACGTCTATTGTGGCTCACAAATTGCCAACCAATCCAATGTGTCCACCGGTAAAACAAAAGCTCAGGAAGTTCAAACCTGACATGAGTTTGAAAATCAAAGAAGAAGTCACCAAGAAGATCAATGCCAAGGTTCTCAGGGTAGTTGAGTACCCGACATGGTTAGCCAACATTGTGCCAGTATCAAAGAAGGATGGGAAGGTCAGAGTCTGTGTCAACTTCCGGGATCTCAACCGGGCTAGTCCGAAAGACGACTTCCCTTTGCCAAATATACATATCCTAATTGACAATTGCGCCAAGCATGAATTACAATCATTCGTGGATTTCTTTGCTGGTTATCACCAGATCTGGATGGATGAGGAAGATGCTGAGAAAACGGCTTTTATTACGTCATGGGGAGTGTACTGTTACAAGATGATGCCATTCGTCCTGAAGAATGCAGGGGCCACCTACATGAGGGCTATGACCACCATCTCCCACGACATGATTCATAAGGAGATCAAGGTATACATGGATGATGTTATTATAAAGTCTAGGAAATCCACTAACCACATGGAAGATTTGAGGAAGTTCTTCAAAAGGTTGCAGAAATACAATCTAAAGCTGAACCCTGCGAAGTGTGCATTCGGGGTTCCTGCTGGAAAGTTGCTCGTGTTGATTGTCAGCCACCGAGGGATAAAATTGGATCCGTCAAAAGTCAAATCCATTCAAGAACTACCACCGCCAAGGAACAAGAAAGATGTGATGAGTTTCTTGGGGAAACTTAATTACATCAGCCGATTCATAGCACACTCTACAGTTATCTGTGAGCCGATCTTCAAGATGCTGAAGAAAGACGCCACAACAAAGTGGACCGATGATTGTCAAAAGGCTTCGACAAATCAAGGCATACCTATCAACACCACCAGTATTGGTACCATCCGAGCCAGGTAAACCTCTATTACTCTACCTTGCAGTGTTAGATGGAGCTTTTGGCTGCGTTCTGGGGCAGCACGATGAAACAGGAAGAAGGGATCAAGCCATTTATTATCTCAGCAAGAAGTTCACTCCGTACGAGGACATATATTCTCTATTGGAACGCACTTGTTGGGATTTGACTTGGGTAGCCCAGAAGCTGAGGCATTACTTCTGTGCCTACACAACGTGTCTCATATCGAGGTTGGATCCATTGAAGTACATCTTTCAGAAACCCATGCCCACTGGCAAGCTAGCCAAATGGCAAATCCTGCTGAGTGAGTTCGATATTATCTATGTGAATCAGAAAGCGGTCAAGGGACAAGCACTGGCAGACCATCTTGCTGAAAACCCTGTAGACGGAGAATACGAACCTCTGAAACTGTATTTTCCTGATGAAGAAGTATCATTCATAGGAGAAGACATTGCAGAATCATATGGTGGTTAGAGAATGTTCTTCGATGGAGCGACAAACTTCAAGGGAATTGGCATTGGAGCAGTCCTAATATCAGAAACCGGTCAGCATTATCCAGTATCTGCCAAACTTAGATTCCCCTGCACCAACAATATGGCAGAATATGAAGCCTGTATCTTAGGGCTCAATATGGCCACTGACATGAACATCCAGGAGCTGTTAGTGATTGGTGACTCAGATTTGCTGGTACATCAGGTACAAGAAGAGTGGGCTACCATGAACTCCAAGATACTGCAGTATCTGCACCAAGTACATGAATTAAGAAAGAGGTTCACAAAGATGGAATTTCGGTATGTCCCCAGAATCCAGAATGAGTTCGCCAATGCATTGGCTACTTTGTCCTCAATGATCCAACACCCGGACAAAAATTTCATTGATCCTATTCCCATAAAGATCCATAATCATCCAGCTTATTGTGCCCATGTCGAAGAGGAAGCAGACGGAAATCCTTGGTTTCATGACATCAAAGAGTATTTGGCGAAAAGAGATTACCTAGAGCTTGCGAATCCCACTCAGAAACGCACACTTCGAAGACTATCCAAAAATTTCTTTCACAGCGGAGGAATCCTGTATAGGAGGACTCCGAATTTGGGGTTATTAAGGTGTGTCAACGCAAAAGAAGTATCAAAACTACTAGAGAAAATTCATGCCGGGACCTGCGGTCCACATATGAACGATTTTGTTCTGGAAAAGAAGATACTCCGAGCTGGTTACTTTTGGATGACTATGGAAACGGACTGCATCCAGTATGTCCGAAAATGCCACCACTGTCAGATACGCACAGATATGATAAAAATACCTCCAAACAAGCTCTACGCAAAAATCTCACCATGGTCGTTTGCCGCCTGGGTCATGGACGTTATTGGACCAATCGAGCCTGCCGCCTCCAACGAACACATGTTCATTCTGGTAGCCATCGATTATTTCACCAAATGGGTCGAAGCAGCATCCTACAAAGCAGTGACTAAGAAAGTCGTGGCAGACTTTGTCCGCGACCGTATTGTTTGTCAATTCGGGATTCCTGAGTCAATCATCACCAACAATGGTTCCAATCTCAACAGTGACTTGATAAAACCTATGTGCGAGGCTTTCAAGATCAAACACAAGAATTCCACAGCTTACAGATCTCAGATGAATGGAGCTGTGGAAGCCGCGAACAAAAACATCAAGAAGATACTAAGAAAGATAATAGAAAGGCACAAGCAGTGGTACGAGAAGTTATCATTTGCGTTATTGGGATATCGCACCACAGTTCGCACCTCAACAGGGGAAACTCCCTATATGCTAGTTTATGGTATTGAGGCTGTTATTCCTACCGAAGTTGAGATTATATCTATAAGAATTATACAAGAAGATGAGCTCAGTGATGCAGAATGGGTAAAGATCCGTTATGAGCAACTAGCCCTCATAGATGGAAAGAGAATGAATGCAGTCTATCATGGTCAACTCTATCAGAACAGAATGTCCAGATCCTTCCACAAGAAAGTCAAGCCGAGACAGTTCACACCAGGGCAGTTGGTGTTAAAGAAAATCTTTCCACATCAAGACGAAGCCAAAGGGATGTTCTCTCCTAGCTGGCAGGTTCCGTACATGGTTCAATGGGTACTGACAGGAGGAGCACTTATACTCGCAGAAATGGACGGAGAAGTTTGGCCAAAGCCAATCAATTCAGATGCAGTCAAACATTACTATGTGTAATCTTATGCTTTCTCAATGATGATGTAAATTGAACTACGCCTGACCTGATTCCCGTTTAAGAGAGGATACGTAGGCATCCCTATGGGTTCGGTCACAATTCAATAAAAATTTCATTTCCCCCCGCAATTGGAAACTGGGGCAGAATTTTGAGGAGGACCCTCAAAATTCCGAAGCAAGTTCAGCCGATCGCCGCATGAGAAGCAGTCAGAAATGTCAACCCATCAAACTGGGGCAGAAATTTTGAGGAAGACCCTCAAAATTCCGTAGCAGGAGAGGTTGCAATGTCTCGAACCGTGTCACGGTCATCAGTTCATCTAAAACTATTTTAGATTATATGTTTATGTTATACTTTTACAAAAATCGTGCATGCTTATTCTTGAAACAACTTGTTTAGCAAATGTTGCCCCTAATGATGTAGACTGTATCATCAGATCAAGTTGAACGAGTCAAGTAAATCCAGCAGGGATACGAACTAACCCTCCCCTTTACAGAACTCACGATTTTTCTGTGAATGCAGGCACAAAGAACAAACACACAAAGAAATCTCAAGTTTCATCACGATTGCAAATGCCAAAGTTCGATGTCCACACAAAGGACGAACATGTTCAAAATCACAATCCGCAAAACCATCATACTTGTCGTCATCTATTATTAATACAAATAATGCCCCATCATCTATTATCAGTACAAATAATGCCCCGCAGTCACAATACCCTCAATAATCGCAATGTCGTAATCTATCACCAGCTAAGAATTCCTACCGTCATTTATTTTTCTGCGTAAGGCTACCTTTATGCCTTTTGAGACTAAACACTGTCTCCATCTGCATTCGCATATTGCATAAGAGGCTACTTTTCTGCCTTCCGAGAGTAAATGTTGTCTCCATCTGTATTTGCATCTTGCATAAGGCTACCTTTCTGCCTTCCGAGACTAAACGCTGTCTCCATCTGCATTCGCATCTTGCATAAGTCTACCTTTCTGCCTTTCGAGACTAATCGTTGTCTCCATCTGCATTCGCATATTGCATAAGGTTACCTTTCCGCCTTCCGAGACTAAATGCTGTCTCCATCTGCATCTTGCATAAGGCTACCTTTCTGCCTTCCGAGACTAAATGCTGTCTCCATCTGCATCTTGCATAAGGCTACCTTTCTGCCTTCCAAACTGCATAAGGCTACCTTTCTGCCTTCCGAGGTTAAGCTCTACCTGCACCTGCATAAGGCTACCTTTCTGACTTCCGAGGTTAAGCTCTACCTCCACCTGCATTTGCACAAGGATACCTTTCTGCCTTCCGAGGTTAAGCTCTACCTCCACCTACATTTGCATAAGGCTTCCATTCTTCCTTGCGAGGCTAAGCTCTGCCTCCAAATTACTTTTTTCAAGAATGACTGATGTATCAAGAATTATTTATTTCGCTTTCCTTCGGGCTAAGCTCTGCCCCTTTAATTCACAAGACTAAGCTCTGTCTTGTTAGCATCATACTATTGCATCTTCATGGGCTGAAATATCGCCAACCTATCCAAAGGCGCCATCGTTCGGAGGCACCATCTTCATAGCCCGAGAACACCATGTCATGGCCCGAGGATCTATTTTTATCATTATGCATATCATTATTCAAAGGCTGGCACCATCCTCATGGCCCGAGAACATCATTTCATGGCCTGCAAATCCTGCATCAAGCAATTCATGGCCCAGGACATCATGGTATAAAGGTCGTCATCCTTAACCATCCGAAGACAACATTCATGGTCCAACGGGAACTTGCATCATGTTTAAATTATGCACAATATACACTCATATTGTTCATTTGCAGGTAGTCCGGCAAGCAACAGCCATCCTGGCAGGAGCGGTCCCCCTCCAGTTCTCCTAACCATTCCCATAAGCCGTTTGTTCACCCAACCCCATACATTGCGTTCGTTCTTGTAAAACTTCATCAGTATACTTCGCCGATGACCCCTGAACTACATACGGCCTGTTCCTGTGAAACCAGGGATATGTAGGCAACTCAGAAACCAGGACGCGACCTAAATCTCTTCAAACCGTTTTGCTTGGTCAAAATTGGCCATCATATCTTTACCCGACAACTCTTTCATCCTTTCCGAGTTAAGAGGGGAAGTTGTTGATACCTAATTTTCCCTCAAAATATTTTTAAATTTGCATATATATCGGCAAAATCACTTTTATAATAACTGGCATTTTTTTCCATAATCTTCCATATTTTTATTAAACTCTTTTCCAAATTATTCAGTATTTTACACTCTATAATTATGCATAAATTGTATTATAAATAAATTTCAAAATATTTCCCATCTCAATATACTATTTTTATCATATTAGGATTTAATTATTTCATAAATTAGCCAATTTGGCATTATTTAGCTATAATTACAGCAATTTTACAATTATAGCCTAATTATACGTTTTATACCATTTAAATCAATAATTAGTCATTTTATATTTTTAATATTATTTAATTACCTTAATTTTTGTTATTTAACATTAATTTCATTTTTTATAATTACTAACTATTTTTATTAATTATTTAGCTATTTTAATGGGTATTTAACTAATGTCCATTTCTAATTTTCAATCATAGCCCAAACTAAACCCAAACCCACCTGATTAAATCCGGACCCCTACCCATTTAATTATCACAAATACTAGGCCCAAACCTTAAAGCCACCCGACCCAATCCCCCTTTTAATCTGGATTGTTGATCACTTTTGATCAACGGACCAGATTAATTCTTACCATAATTATACCTNCCTCTAGAGACTTCCAGTCTCTCCACCTCCGATGAGATCCGTTCGTCTTTTCCGGCTGCCTCTTCGCCGGAGGCCATGGAGTCCTCACCATCCTCAGGCCTCCCATGGATCCTTTACGCCGGTGTTGCCGTCTTTAAGGTCTTCAAGAGACCATGGTTCACTCTCTCACACCTTTGGCCTGTCTCAGTCCCTCATGGCTCGATCTCCAGTAAGATTTCCCTACTTTCCGGCTAGATCTGGTGGTTTCTATACTGACTCTCTCTCTCTATGGGTTCTCTCTTTGAAACTCTAACTTCTAAACTTCCGATTCTTTTAGATCTGTAATAGATCTATATGTATTATGAGATTTTCCTGTGTTTTCTTTAAAGATTCTCCTATTTCTCGAACAATTCTTCGTTTTTCCAAAACTAGGGTTTTAAAATTCTTTTCAAAAACAGTTTTCCTTCGGGTCTCTTAGTATTATTTCATGATTCTATTGTGTTTAAGCATTATTTGAGCCGCTCCCTTCTTGTTTAATTCATTTTGATAAAAATCCCCAAATTTCTTGGGTATAATCTGTGAGTCCAAGCTTTGTTTACAATAATGTTTTACCTGTTATATTGCGACTGCTTTACTCTCGTGAAACACTATGTGATTTTTTCTCTATACTTGCAGTTAGGGTTTCTGATTCTTTGTCGCTTCTACCTAAGCCATGATCGTCTACTGATTCCTTTAATTATTTGCTATGTTCTTATGCAAATCCCTAATTTCGTGATTAGGGTTCCTAATTTTTGCTTAACATGTGTTATTCCGTTCAAATCAATACT
This sequence comes from Nicotiana paniculata, assembly GCA_005239505.1. Classification (NCBI taxonomy): domain Eukaryota; kingdom Viridiplantae; phylum Streptophyta; class Magnoliopsida; order Solanales; family Solanaceae; genus Nicotiana; species Nicotiana paniculata. The sequence continues at coordinate 16,477 of ML320549.1, forward strand.
ATTTTATCATTTGGAATCTTTGAATAAGTGTGATTAGCGCTTTGTTGATTTTTACACCATATCCTTTACTGATTTTGAGCATCTCCTTAAATATGTGATATTTTCCTTTGAGTAATACTCGTTTCCTATAATTTGAGGGTTTCCTGACTGATCTTTTAGGATTTGAATCATCTCTTGCCTTCTTTATGTGAATAAACATGCTGTCAAATTGACTTTCCTTAATTAGGATATTCTGAATCTAGCGCTAATCACATGCTCTATACTTTTACTACTACATATATGTTAAAATCAGCTTTATTTCTATCCTTATTTTTGTTACTGTTTATTACCGTTTGGACATTGACTCCTTAATTGAAGGGAGTACTT
>MDKI01086645.1:0-63772 GCA_005239505.1 Nicotiana paniculata
GTGTGCCAGGAATTAGTGTCACAAGTCCTACAGGCATAGTAACAGAATATACAAAACATAATATACAATCCCACTGTCTAAAATGAATAGACGGGAAATAAGCAAAAGAAAACTCTAAGGTGCCGCCGAGAATCGTCAGGAGAAGCAGCTCACCGTGAAGTCATGTCCAACTGAGATCAGAATCGAGATCCGGTCCGATAACCAGATACACCAGCATCAAAACCTGTGCAATTAAGTACAGAAGTGCAACATGAGTACACAAACAAATATATACCCAGTGAGTATCCCGCCTAACCTCAAAGAGGTAGTGAAGAGAGGTAGGCGTGATACTTACTAGGGTCAACATTTTCTAAATAACATGATTTAATAGGAACTAGGCAGTCAATACTGTCGTAGAAATCACAAGGAGATACATATCTTCAAGTATAGTAGTATTTACCTTTGCATGTCAAATTTCATTAACACATAATGTACTATATTCCCTTATTAACATAAACCAGTTTGTATAATTACAGAAATTCCCAGTGAATCACACATCACATAATAGACCAGACACGTGCGGCCGAAACGTCGCGAAAAATAACATGTGCACTGCCGAGGGTCGAACGATAGATGCATCTATTATCCCGCTCGCGAATCGAACATGCTACACAGTTGACATAATAGTAGGGCTATTCCGCTCAGGAATCATACATGTGGCGCGGTGCCGCATACATACATAAAATTATCAATTTTTTAGGGAATTATCTGAGATTATTATTTAAGGCAAGAACCTAAGCAATATATTATGGACTACCACTTCCTAATATTCTTATGCCAAATCAAGGATAATAAGCAAATCAAGATACGTTTAGGAATACATGTAAGGCACATAAAGCATGCTCGTGAGTCCTAGAACTACCCAACATAACATAGTAGTAGCTACGCACGGACTCTCGTCATTTCGTGCGTGAGTAGCCCCCGCAAATAAGAACATGCAATTATTTATAGTTACCTATGGGGACAATTCCCCCTTACAAGGTTAGAAATAAGACTCACCTCGTGTCGAACCTACTTCCCGGACCAAGAACGCGCCCGAAACTTCGAATTCTACACCCGAGGACTCGAAACTAGCCAAATGTTATACAAATTCATTAATTTATGCTCAAAACATGGAAATTATCCTACTTACTTAGTAAATTTACCATTCTTGAAGAAATTCTACAATCCAACCCCGGGCCCACATGCTCGGATTCCGCAAATTCACGAAGGATACACTCACCCATAGCCTAAGGATCATTCATATACGATTTCTACTTGATTTCATAGCAAATTCACGGGTAAATTCTCATATTAACGGAAGCCCTAGGTTACTACCCCATTCTTGAATTTCCACTAATTTAGGTTGTTAATTAAGCTAGTATTTCATGCATGAAGCTAATATTAGAGTGGAAGTTACTTACCTTCAATGACCAGGTCGTTTGCCCCTCTAAAATGGTGGAAATCACCCCGAGGAAGAAGATGAAGATAAGGGAAAGTGTTAATTCCCGTGTATAAAAACACACTGTCTGGACAGCGTTTCCGCACCTGCGGTCTCGCACCGCACCTGCGGTCTCGCACCTGCGGAAATGGACTAAGATGCCTGGGCTCGCACCTGGGGAGTGGAGACCGCACATGCGGCTCCGCTCCTGCGGAATTTTGTCCGCACCTGCGATAATTGACCTGACCACTGGGGGTCGCACCTGCGAGGCTGGGACCACAGGAGCGGTCCCGCACCTGTGACTGGGCAACCGCACCTGCGGTCACACCAGAACAGGTTCACCAGCAGCTAATTCAGCTGGTTTTTGGCCTCGTGTGGTGTCCGGGAGGCACCTGGGCCTACCCGAGCCCCCGTCTAAATATACCAACGAGTCCCAAATCATAATACGGACTCGCTCGAGCCTTCAGAACACCCAAAACAACGCTAAAACTCAAAATCATACCTATAAACCCCTAGAACCAAACTTAGGAACTTTAGTTTTTTCTAGACTTCGCTAACAACGCGCCGAAACGACCTATACTACTCGGAATGACACCAAAATTTGCAGGCAAGTCTTAAATGACATAACGAAACTATTCTCAGTCTCAGAATTCCGTTCGGACCTCGATATCGCAAAAACCCGTCCCAAACCATAATAGGAACTTAAGGAACTCTTAATTCAATATTGGACGCCGAAATGCTCCCGGGTCATCAGAAACCCATTCCGAGCATACGCCTAGGTCCGGAATCATCATACAAAGCTACCGCAATCGTCGAAATTCGATTCCGAGGTCGTTTACTAAAAATGTTGACCAAAGTCAAACTTGGCCTTAAAGGCCAACCTTAAGGAACCGAATGCTCCTATAGCACTCTAAACACTTCCGAATCCCGGACCACGAGTCCCCGCAAGTCATAAATCATAGTAAGCCGCCATGGGAGGTTTCATTTAGGGGAACGGGTGGTCCGATAACACAAAACAACCGGTCGTTTCGTTACATTCTCTACCTCTTAAACAGACGTTCGTCCTCGAACGGGTCTAGAATCATACCTGGAGTGCTGAATAAGTGTGAATATCTGCTCCGCATGCCTCCAATATCTGAACTGTACGCTCCGACTGACCATCAGTCTGAGGATGAACTGCTGTGCTGAGATATATCTGGGTACCCATCTCACTATGTAATGCTCTCCAGAAGTGCGAGGTGAACTGAGGACCTCGATCTGATATAATGGACACCGGCACACCGTGCAACCGGACTATCTCCCGAATATAGATCTGGGCCAACCTCTCAGAAGTATAAGTAGTAGCTACTGGAATGAAATGCGCCAATTTGGTCAATCTATCCACAATGACCCAAACCGCGTCAACCTTCCGCAAAGTCCGAGGCAACCCAACCACGAAGTCCATAGTGATGCGCTCCCATTTCCACTCCGGAATGGGCATCTGCTGAAGTAGGTTTCCTGGCCTCTGGTGCTCATACTTCACCTGCTGTCAATTAAGACACCTAGCCACATACTCCACAAGATCCTTCTTCATTCGCCTCCACCAGTAATGCTGCTTCAAATCACGATACATCTTCGTAGCACCAGGATGAACAGAATACCGAGAACTGTGTGCCTCCTCTAGAATCCTCTCCCTCAGGCCATCAACCTTAGGAATACATAAGCGGCCCTGAAGTCTCAGAACACCATCCTCGCCAATAATAGTCTCCTTGGCCCTGCCCTGAACCACTGTCTCTCGTATCTCAGCCAAACACGGATCATCATACTGCCGAGCCTTAACCTCCTCCAATAATGAAGACTGAGCGACCACATGTGCAAGAACTCGACGAGGCTCTGAAAGGTCTAATCTCACCAGGCGATTAGCCAAGGACTGAATGTCCAAGGCTAGAGGTCTCTCCTCCGCTGCAATATAAGCTAAGCTACCCATACTCTCCGCCTTCCTGCTCAAAGCATCTGCTACCACGTTTGCCTTGCCCGGGTGATAAAGAATGGTGATATCATAATCCTTCAACAACTCAAGCCATCTGCGCTGCCTCAAATTAAGATCCTTCTGCTTGAACAAGTGCTGCAAGCTACGGTGGTCTGTATAAACCTCACAGGACACTCCATACAAGTAGTGCCTCCAAATCTTAAGAGCACGAACAATCGCCGCCAACTCCAAATCGTGCATAGGGTAATTCGTTTCATGAACCTTCAGCTGGCGCGAAACATAAGCAATAACTCTCCCTTCTTGCATCAATACACACCACAAGCCAACGCGTGAAGAGTCACAATATACTCTATACATCCCAGAACCGGAAGGCAATACTAGGACTGGTGCCGAGGTCAATGTTGTCTTGAGCTTCTGAAAGCTCTCGTCACACTCGTTAGACCATAGAAATGGGGCATTCTTCTGATTCAATCTAGTCAATGGAGCTGCAATAGAAGAGAACCTCTCCATAAATCGGCGATAATAGCCTGCTAGGCCCAAGAAGCTCCTGATCTCTGTAGCTGAAGTAGGACGCGACTAACTCTGAACCGCTTCAACCTTCTGAGGATCAACCTTGATACCCTCTCCGGATACCACATTCCCCAAGAATGCCACGGAACCCAACCAGAACTCACACTTGGAGAACTTAGCATATAACTTTTGTTCTCGCAAAGTCTGGAGCGCAACTCTCAAATGCTGCTCGTGCTCCCCCAGATACGTGAGTAAATCAAAATGTCATCAATAAAGACAATGACAAAGGAATCAACATACGACCTGAACACCCTATTCATCAAGTCCATGAATGCCGCTGGAGCATTAGTCAGACCAAAGGACATCACCAGGAACTCATAATGGCCATATATCGTACGAAAAGCAGTCTTCGGAACATCTGAAGCCCGAATCCTCAACTGATGATACCCCGATCTCAAATAAACACACGAGCACTCTGCAACTGGTCAAACAAATCGTCGATGCGCGGCGAAGGATACTTGTTCTTAATGGTAACTTTGTTCAGCTGGCGGTAATCAATACACATCTGCATAGACCCATCCTTCTTCTTTATAAATACAACTGGAGCACCCCACGACGATACACTCGGCCTGATGAACCCCTTAGCTAACAACTCCTCAAGCTGCTCCTTCAACTCCTTCAACTCTTTCGGAGCCATACGGTACGAAGGAATAGATATAGGATGGGTGCCTGAAGTTAAGTCAATGCAAAAATCAATATCATGATCCGGAGGCAGGCCCGGAAGATCCGAAGGAAATACATCGGCAAACTCTTGAACCACTGGTACTGAATCAATCGTCGAAGACTCGGCGGTGGTGTCCCGCACAGAAGCAAGATAGGCTAGACACCCCTTCTCGACCATACGCCGAGCCTTCAAGAATGAAATAACCCGGCTGGCTGTACTAACTGAGGAACCTCTCCAGTCCAGCCTAGGCGACTCGGGCATGGCTAGAGTAACTGTCTTGGCATGGGAATCTAGCACGACATGATAAGGAGACAGCCAATCCATTCCCAAAATAATCTCTAAATCAACCATGTCGAGCAATAAGAGATTCGCTCGGGTCTCGAATCCACAAAATGAAATCACACAGGACCGACAAATCCGGTCTACAACCACAGAATCACACACGGGAGTGGACACATAAATAGGAGAACCCAAGGACTCGCGAGGGACATCCAGAAGCTGAGCAAATAAGACTGAAACATAGGATAAGTGGATCCTGGATCAAATAACACCGATGCCTCTCTACCACATACTGTAATAATACCTGTGATCAAGGCGTCTGAGGCCACTGCATCTGATCTGGCCGGGATAGCATAGAATCTAGCTGGAGCACCGGAAGACTGAGCCCCGCCGGGATAAACAGGAGCTGGCTGACCTCCGCTGGCATGAATAGGGGCTGACAGAGCTCCCCCTGCCTGGCCTCCACCTCTGGGATGACACCTACCAGTCTGCCCTCCACCCCTGGGTGGGCGAAACGCCGGTGTTGGAAATGTAGGTTGATAGCTCTGCTGAACGGCCTTGCCCCAAAACCTGAGGAAGTCCTCCTCTTATGGCCTGGGTCTCCACACTCGTAACATCCGGCTGGTGGCATGGCCTGCTGCCCTGAAGAAGGACCCTGGACAGGTAGGGGATGGTGCGGACTCTCCGGCATGGCACTGAAGTAAGGAATAGAAGAACCCTGATGACCGGAATACCCGCCTGAGGAACCCTGAATGGCTGGTGGGCGGTAGGAACTCTCTGGCATGGTGCTGAAATAGGGCCTCACTGGAGCACCACGGGGAGGTGGCGGAGGAGCTGAATATGGAGGCCTGCTAGACTGGCCTCTACCAAACTGACCTCTACCCCTGGCTGGGGCACCTCTGAAATATCCTGAATATCTAGCTCTCTTATCCTGCTGTACCTGCTCCCTGATCCTCGATCGATAACCCTCGATCCTACGAGCAATCTCCACTACCAGCTGATAAGGAATCCCCATCTCCACCTCTCGGGCCATGTTGGCCCTAATACCTGAGTGCAGCTCTGCTAAAAATCTCCGCACTCTCTTAACATCAGTAGGCAATATCATAAGGGCATGACGGGACAACTCGGAAAATCTGGCCTCGTAATCTGTCACGGACATCTGCCCCTGCTCCAGCTGCTCAAACTGATATCGCAGTTCTTCCCTCTCGGAGGGTGGAATATACTTGTCCAGGAACATCTGAGTGAACTGCTCCCAAGTCATGGTAGGGGAACCTGCTGGCCTATCCAGGATGTAGGACTGCCACCATCTGCGGGCCCTGCGCTCAAGCTTGAAAGTAGTGAAGTCCACTCCATGGGGCTCTAGTATCCTCATGTTGTGCAGTCAGTCCCTGCACCTGTCAATAAAGTCCTGGGCATCCTCGCCCTTCTCACCCACGAAGACAGGAGGGTGCAATCGGGTCCATCTATCTAGTAACTTCTGTGGATCGCCGTCTGCAGCTGGTCTGAGCTCAGGTGCTGCTGCTACCGGCTGGGCTCCACCCACGGGCAGTGTACTTGGGGTATGATGAAGCGCTGCTGTCTGGCTTGCAGCCTGGACAGTAGGGGTCTGGGCTCCCCCTTCCTGCCATAGATGTGGCAGGATCCGCTGGAAATAAACCAGCCTGGGACATAGTGTCCATGAACCGCATCATACGGCCCATGATCTCCTCCATCATGAAATCTACTGGAGCAGGATCTGCTGGGGGCACCTCACCCTGTACCTCTATAGTGGGGTCCTCTGGTGGTACTACTGGAATAGCTCGGGGACGCCCTCGTCCCCTGCCTCGGGCTGGTGCCCTCCCCCGGCCTCTGCCACGGCCGTGAACAACGGGGGTAGCGGCCCCTCCCGGATCTGGAACATTGGATGTACGCGTCCTCACCATCTGTGAGAGAATAAAAGAACTAAATTTAGTAAACCATTGACTGCACGATAGAATAAAAATAAGGAGAGGTTTTCCTAACACCCTATAGCCTCCCGAAGATAAGTACAAACGTCTCCATACCGATCTGCAACACTCTACTAGCGTGACTTGTGAGACCTACATGAACCTAGTGCTCTGATACCATGTTGTCACAACCCAAAATCCTAACTGAGGTCGTGATGGCGCCCAACAACGGGGTCAGGCAAGCCGACTCTAACATTTACTAAAGGCCCCTTTTTATTAGTCTAAACACTTTAAAAATACACTCAGTTTTAATAGTTAAAACGTGATTGGACGAGGATAGTTAACCAAATTTTTAATCAAAACGGTCATGAGAGAATGAGCCAATATATATATATATACATACAAACCCGTAAATCAAAATAACAACTACGTGTGTTCCAGGAACTAGTGTCACAAGTCCTACGGGCATACTAACAGAATATACAAAACATAATATAGAATCCCACTGTCTGAAATGAATAGACGGGAAATAAGCAAAAGAAAACTCCAAGGTGCCGCCGAGAATCATTAGTAGAAGCAGCTCACTGTGAAGTCGGGTCCAACTGAGATCAGAATCGAGATCCGGTCCGATAACCAGATGCACCAGCCTCAAAACCTGTACAATTAAGTACAGAAGTGCAGCATGAGTACACAAACAAATATGTACCCAGTGAGTATCCCGCCTAACCTCGAAGAGGTAGTGAAGAGAGGTAGGCGTGATACTTACTAGGGTCAACATTTTCTAAATAACATGATTTAATAAGAACTAAGCAGGCAATACAGTCTTAGAAATCACAAGGAGATACATATCTTCAAGTATAGTAGTATTTAACTTTGCATGTCAAATTTCATTAACACATAATGTACTAAATTCCCTTATTAACATAAACCAGTTTGTATAATTACACAAATTCCCAGTGAATCACACAACACATAATAGGCCGGACACGTGCGATCGAGACGTCGCGAAAAATAACATGTGCACTGCCGAGGGTTGAACGGCTCGAACCATAGATGCATCTACTACCCCGCTCGCGAATCGAACATGTGATGCAGTTGACATAATAGTAGGGCTATTCCACTCACGAATCATAGATGTGGCGTGGTGCCGCATACATACATAAAATTATCAATCTTTTAGGGAATTATCATAGATAATTCTTTAAGGAGAAAACCTAAGCAATATATTATGGACCACCACTTCCCAATATTCTTATGCCAAATCAAGGATAATAAGCAAATCAAGATACGTTTAGGAATACATGTAAGGCACATATAAGCATGCTCGTGAGTCCTAGAACTACCCAACATAACATAGTAGTAGCTACGCATGGACTCTCGTCATTTCGTGCGTGCGTAGCCCCCGCAAATAAGAACATGCAATTATTTATAGTTACCTATGGGGACAATTCCCCCTTACAAGGTTGGAAAGGAGACTCACCTCGTGTCGAACCTACTTCCCGGACCAAGAACGCGCCCGAAACTTCGAACTCTACACCCGAGGACTCGAAACTAGCCAAATGTTTTACAAATTCATTAATTTCTGATCAAAATATGGAAATTCTCCTACTCACTTAGTAAATTTCCCATTCTTGAAGAAATTCTACAATCCAACCCCGGGCCCACATGCTAGGATTCCGCAAATTCACGAAGGATACACTCACCCATAGCCTAAGGATCATTAATATACAATTTGTACTTGATTTCATAACAAATTCACGGGTAAATTCTCACATTAACGGAAGCCCTAGGTTACTACCCCATTCTTGAATTTCCACTAATTTAGGTAGTTAATTAAGCTAGTATTTCATGCATGAAGCTAAGTTGAAGTGGCGCACATGATAGATGACGAGCGTGTGACGTGCACTCTTGGGGATTATGACTTGGTCCGTCCTGTAGCAACTATTAAGTTCCGTATTTGACTGGAAACTATATGATATTTTGTGTTTTGTTTTAGAAAATATTACTATGTTTGGGCTGAATGCCATATTTGGGCCTCGTGCCAAGTTGTTTGGACTCTCAGGGGATTTTTACTACTATTTCCTCACTGCATGTTTTAAGATTTGCACTCAGTCATGCCTTGTTTTACTTGTTTCATAACTCAGTCGTATTTACTCTATTTTTGTGCATCAAATGGTACTTTTTTTGGGCTGAACACCCTATTTTACTGATAGCCCCAGTGGCTTGAGGAGTGAGGCCGAGGGCCTATGTTGTGAGGATATTATGGGATCGGGCTGCATGCCGCAACATGTTGTTACTGATTTATGATATGAGACATCGAAGGCCTGATTGATTTATGCCACAAGGTGGCCTGTTATAGCGCTTGGGCTGTAGGAGCCCCTCCGGAGTCTGTACACCCCAGTGAGCGCGGGTACTCTGAGTGAGTGATATGCTATTGCCCGAGGGGTTGTTCTTGATTATTTTGTTGCCCGAGGGTCTGTTCTTGATTCATGATGTTCCCGAGGGGCTTATTATGAGTGATTGTGAGGTTGCCCGAGGGGCTAATTCTGAGTGATGTTGTGTCTGAGGGGCGGTTTATGATACATGTTTTGCCCGAGGGCTATTTATGATTTTCATCACTTTTACTCTAAACATTCATTGAAAATGTTTTGAAACCGTTGGAAAAATATCTTCAAATAATTTTTACTGAAATTTGATTTTATGCGAGATGATTTGACTTATATACTGTTACGAAGGCATGCTGTACTTACTGTGTATTTATGAAGTGGATTTATGTGTTTCTTACTGCTCAGCCTTTATTACATTTATTGCTTACTGAGTTGGCGTACTCACATTACTCCCTGCACCTTGTGTGCAGATTCAGGTGCCAGGGCATCATAGTGAGAGTTGGTCTTTTTCATGTCTCAAAGTTTTCGGATATTTGCGAGGTAGCTGCACGGCGTCCGCAACCTTGCTTTTTCTCCTTCCTACCCTTATAGCATTTATTTTCCTCAGACTCAGCATGTGCTAAATAGATAGTATCAGACGTGTATTTCTTTTAGTTGCTCATGACTAGTGACTCCGGGATTATTGGGTTATATTTAATGTTTGGTATATCCTTGCTTATGTTGAAATGCTTAAACAGAAATTGTTTTTTACGAAATGTTGGATTAGTAATGTTTTGAACGAAAGGTTTCTTTATGCTATAAGGAGTGAATTGGCTGGCCTAGTATCACGATAGGGGCCATCACGGCCAGGGTGATTTTGGGGTCGTGATAGAATAACTGTTATACTTGGCTTTCTTGTGATTGTCTGATATTATGTGTTTGAGCCGAATGTGCTAATTGACGCTATTTATCGCTTTGATATTACCGTGAACTGTATATAAAACTATTACGACACCCTTATTCTCTCCGAGTCTTCTAAATCTTCTGGGAAGCGTGTGCTTCGCGTGGTTTCTTTTCTATTAGAGTCATACCCCTAATTTTAGAAAGAGGATTTGACAAGTTGCAAAGGAGGTGAAGCTTCTGTATTCCTGGTAAGTTGGTCACCCCTTAGCTCGAGTTGTCCACTCGGGTAAGCCAGGTCTAGAACAACACACCTCATGATTCAAACCTAGAATAACATAGCCTCATGCCGGGTCCCTAGTAGGAATGTTTGTTTGCATCACATGCATTCGACTTTGGGGACTCCTCACAAGAGTTGGGTCCGTCTAGGACAGGTGTACCCGAAGATAAAAAGACCATCCTGATGCATCTTATGTGCTACTTGTACATTTGTTTGATCTGGTTTGTATGTTGACTGACTTTTAAAATGGGGAAAGAAAATTTTTAAAAAATCAAGAGAGGGAAAGTAAGAGAGTGAAATTCACCCGGTTCTCATAAAGTCTTTGTGTTCGAACTGTGTCAAATTTTACTCAAAATGTGTTGAAAAAAGACTGAGATTTTGAAATATTCCCCGCTTCTGACCGAACTACGCGGGTCTGATTCTCACCGGATATGAGATACGTAGCAAACCTCATCAGTTCCGGCCCCAATTTTTAAAAATCTAAAAATATTTTCATTTAATTCCTTCTTTAGTAGTCTTTTCTTAGAAAATCCCACAAATAAATATAATAAGAAAATAATTTTAAACCAAAAAATATTTTTTTTGTAGAAGTCTTTCATTCGAAAAAAAGAAAACTAATCAAATCTAAATCCAAAAAATATTTTCTACCCTTTTTTAGAAGTCATTTTCCGAAAAATTTTAAAAAAATCAAAAATCCAAAGAAATATTTTCTTTCTTCTTTAGAAATCTTTCTTTCGAAAATTTCAAAAAAATCAAAACTAAAAATCCAAAAATATTTTCTTTCATCTTTAAAAGCCTTTCCTTCGAATTAAAAAAAACAAAATGCAAAAAATATATATTCTTTTTTCTAACGCTTTCATTGTCTGAGTGTTATAAAAAAGTAAAAAAAAACAGATAGTTAGTTATTTACTCTATTCCTGATTATCCTGAACTACGTAACGGTCTAATTCATGCGGCGTCATGATACGTAGGCAATCCACCATGGGATTCGATCAATGCCATTAAATAAACTGAGTGAAAGAAAGAAAATTGAGTGAAAAAAAAGAAATAAAAGAGTGACAAAAACAGAAACAGAAAAAGAGAGTGCCAAAAATAAAAGAGTGACAAAAACAAAATGAGAAAATCAAGAGTGATTAAAGAGAGGAAGAAATGGAAGACAAGAGTTACAGAGTGAATAAGGACATTTAAAGGCCGGGATGAAACACACAACCATTCAAACACATGGTAGAAACGTTTAACTGTTAGGTGCATTGCATTCTAACGTGCGATTTCCTATCTGTTGAATGTCTCAAAACTGACAAGGTTGTTGTATGCACAAATTAGCCAGGTTTTGTTCAGGTGGTTGGTTTTGTTGGTAATCTGGCTTCTCATCCATACTTCACAAGATCTAAAGGCAAGGTTCAACTTCATATTGTATTCCCTTAGTATGTCGTAGGTTTCATGTAAATATTTCAAATGGTCCTCTTCTTGTAGGAACTTAACTAACATATCAACAATATACACCTCCTTTGAGTTTCCTATTTGTTCCTCGAACATTCGGTTAACTAGGCGTTGGTATGTGGCACATGCAATTTTTAACCCAAATTGCATCACGCTATAATAATAAGTTCCGAACATAGTTATAAAAGAAGTTTTTTCTTAGTCCTCCAGAGCCATCCGTATTTGATTGTACCCGGAAAAGAAGTCGATAAAGTTTAGTGTCTCGTGCCCTGCTATTGCATAAATCATTCGGTCGATGTTAGGCAAAGAAAATGAGTCCTTTGGACATGCCTTATTCAAGTCGTTAATCTAAATGGATTCTAAGTTTGTTTCCCTTTTTAGGTACGACGACTATGTTAGTTATCCAATCCGGGTATTTAACTTCCCGAATGGAACCTTAAAGCTTAGATACCTCGTCTTTGATGAATGCATGTTTGATCTTGGACTATGGCCTCCCCATCTGTTTAATCGGATGAAGTTCGGATCCAAACTCAATTTGTGAGTTTTTATCTCCGGTGGGATTCCTGTTATATCTAAGGGATTAGGCAAAACAATCGACATCATCTTCAAGAAAATTAGCGAGTTTTTTTCTAAGATTTGGGGTTAGTCTCGTGCCCAGGTATACCTTTCTATCCAGTAGATGCTTGAATAATATTACTTGTTCCAGTTCCTCGATTGTTGACTTGGTAGCATTGGCGTCATCTGGTGTTACAAAGGATCTCGGGACCTCGAAGTCATCTTCATTATCTGCTGGACGTTCCTCCCATTTTTCTAGCTCAGTCAAGGACAAGACATGTGATTTCTATTCGGTGCCTTTCTCTTCGATTGGTCCCTTATCTTTTGGTGCCGTGATCGTGAGTACTGGGATCATTTCTTCGACGGTGAACATCTCCTTTGCGGCCGGTTGTTCCTCGTAGACCATTTTGATTCCACCCGGAGTTGGGAATTTCAACTCTTGGTGCAAGGTCGATGGTACAACCATCATGCTATGAGCCCATGGTCTCCCGAACAAGGCAGTGTACCTCATGTCCCCTCGATCACATAGAACTTTGCTTGTTGAGTGGTTCTGGCCATGTTGATTGGTAGGGTGATTTCACCCTTCGTTGTTTCGCATACCATATCGAATCTGGTCCGTACTCTTAACTGCTGGTACGATCTGATCCAACAACCTCAGTTGTTCCACGACTCTCCATCAGATGATGTTACCCGAGCTACATGGATCAATTAACACGCGCTTAAATCGAGATTTATTAATAAGTACAGATATTATTAGTGCATCATTGTGAGGTTGGATGATTCCCTCAGCTTCCTCGTCACTAAATGATATGGATCCTTCCGAAACATAATCTCGAGTTCGTTTTCTCTTGTAATGGATACTTTGGTGAGTTTAGTCATTGGTCCTTGGGGAATGTCTACTCCTCCGATAATTATATTAATCACATGTTGAGGTTCTTCCTGCTCGGCCTGCTTGTTGGCGTCCCTATTCTAAAATGATTTTTGGCTTGCTCACTTAGTAAATCTCGAAGATACCCATTATTAAACAAACGAGCCACTTCTTCCCTTAACAACCGACAATCCTCGGCTATATGCCCGTGAGTATCGTGATATTTCCATATCAAATTGTGATATATCTGTGCCGGATAGGACTGGAGCGGCCTCAGCCATTTGGTCATCTTGATGCGACCGATGGCTGACACTATACTTGTTGCATCTACGCTAAAGTTATATTCTGATAGCCTCGGGGCATCTTTGACTCTAGGTGATTTGTCGAACCCGATTCTATTTACCAACCCTCGATTGCTTGGACCCTGATCATTTCTTTTGTCGTTCCTGGTCGAATATCGACCAGGTCTTTTTCCCATTCTATCTGAGTTGTAAGGCTGGTATCGGTCTCGGGGTGGCCTCAACTCCTGATCCACAACTCTTTTAGACTTGTTGTTCGCTGTACTAGGATAAATCAACCCCTAGGGGTTCCCTAATTGGTCATCATCGACTCTGATCTTTGACTGATACATATTGCGGACATTTTCCCAAGTAATCGCTGGATACTCTACCAAATTTTTCTTAAGTTGTTGAGGCACAACAAAACTCTGAGTATTGAGCCCCTGAGTAAATGTCTGAACGGCCCAATCGTCTGCAACCGGTGACAGGTCCATCTTTCCATTTGGAATCTCGACACGAATTTCCTAAGCATCTCGTTATCCCTCTACTTGACTTTGAACATGTCTGATTTCCTCGTCTCAACTTTAATGGCCTTGGCATGAGCTTTAACGAAGGCATCTGCAAGTATAGCAAACAAAACAATAGATTACCAATTGTGATACCATATCATTGCTCAGTTGGACAGGGTTTCTCCGAATTTTTTTAGCAATACCGACTCGATCTCATCATCCTTGAGGTCGTTGACTTTTATTGCACATGTGTAAGAGGTCACATGCTCGTTTAGATCTGTGATCCCGTTGTACTTAGGAATATCGAGCATTCGGAAACTTTTCGGGATTGGTTTTGGTGCCGCACTTGGGGAGGAAAGGCTTCTGAATGAAATTTTTGGAATTCGGTCCCTTCACTATTGGAGGTGCCCCCGAGATCTGATCGTCCCTCGAGTTATAAGTTTCCACTTTTGTATCGTTTGATTTTATCTTCTTTTCGCCGGATTCTAGCCGTTTTATCAGGGCTTCAAGCATTTTCATCACCTTGGAAGTTTCTCCAGATCCGAGCCCGTTGGGTTCTGTGACAATCCGTTCTTCCCTCCGAGTATCTTCTCCAACCCGTTCGGTTCAGCTGCGTTGTGATTTTGACTATGCAGTTGTGTTATGGATACTTGTTGGGCTTGCAACATCTCAAAAATCAAATGCAAGCTAACTCCATCACCTCCCCCTTCAGGTGCCTCATGGACCGACGACCGAGGTACCATGTGAACATTGTTACTGGGTTAGTTGGTAGGTTAGCATTGACAGCAACCTGTGAATTGGCATAGACTAGGTCAGTGATCGGAACACCATTAGGTTCGATAAGGGGTACGTAATTGCTTGGTATCCCCATTAATATTTTTACCGTGGCAGCCTGATTCAGCGTCAACACTTAAGTGAGCATATTGAGAATCTGACATATTGAATAGTCCTGAAATCAAACTTCAAAGAACAAGTGTAAAATAGTGTGTGTTATCAAAATTCGTATTAAATTACCACTATCATCCTTATCCCCACGGTGGGCGCCAAATTGTTTACCCTTAAAATGGAAAATAATTAACTTTATACGCGGTTTAAAAGATATGTGCTTTAATTTAACACAAATGATCAAAGACAGTGAATAATTGAATTGAAATGAAATGAAACAATCAAATTGAATTGACGTAGTAATTAAGCCTTGAATTTAACTTAAGTACCAATGGTCAGTCTCGATTGAGCCTTCGAGATAGGGCTCCGATTCAAATAAACAGATGAACAACTTAATAATACTTAACACAATTGTAAAGAGCCAAAGTAACTTTTATTGCCTTGATACGCATGCAAAAACAGTGTGTAATAATAAAGAGGTCTTCCTCTTTATATAGTAGAGGAGTTTTAACCCTAATACAAATCAAAATAAGGTAAAAATCTTTCCCTTCCTTTTCTCCCACGAAAACATGATCCGCAGTTAACAACGAGAGTGATCCGCGCCGCAATATCCGGGTGATGGTGGATATTTTGGCTCTCCGTTTGTCTTCTTTAACCGTCTCTCATTTACCCTCGATTCTTCATCTCATTCGATCTTGATTCTTTCCGGGTTCGGCCATGATCGAGACCCGTTATACCGTTTGTTCGTCCCTGGTTCCGATCTATGGGTACCTTTCGGTCTCACTCAAGCTAGTAACAAGTAAAGTCGTTCCTTGCTTCACAACGGAAAATCGGGGGTAACTCTATTCCTGATTTTACCCGTATATAATGTGGGTAAGTATTGGGTTGGTTTGGGGTTGGGTTGTAAATTGGTTCAGTTTTTAATTATTATTTTAACTATTTTTTTCTTAAATTAAACTTGTCACGTTATTAAATATTACTGTAAAATATTAAATTTGGTGAAAATGGCCATTGAAGCTAATTAAGTAAGATAAAGTGCCTTTTGAATAAATTACTTTGATGGATAATTATTCCACGTTTGAATGACAATTTGAGCAATCAACTCCTACCTCCTGCAAAATTAAATTATCATGTTCAATTTTCTCATGACTTTTACATTAACACTGAGGTACAAGATCTAGAGATGTGTAGAAAGTTGTGAGTTCACCTTCATTAATAAGAGTAATTATTTTATTTTGAAGAATGCAAAAATTGAAGAGGTAAATAGAATTACAGAGAAATAAAAGTTAAAAAAAACATACAATTAGAGAAGCTTCCAGTGGGTAATGAAATAATTAGAATCGTGTTTGGCTGTTTGCAGTCATTATATTGCCAAAGAGCTTGGCCTTGTCCATTCGAAGTGCCTCCATCAGTAAACTAAATATGATGCCATCCAAACAGTTAGGATATATTTCCTTCACAGAGTATTGATTACCTTCTTATCATTATTTATCTATAAATTCACGTTGGAAATGATGGTTTCCTTTACGTTTTGCAGTTGCTATATATATATTGCGTATATATATAAATTTGAAAAGTGGTGTAATTTTCTATTTATTTGTGTTGATATTAGACTGTGTTCTGGACTGGATATTTCCGAAATACGATGACTTCTAAATATTTTAGCAGACAACAATTAACAGAAAAATGACATTGTATATTTGCTGTAAAAATAATTGACGAAAAATATATAAAATTTATATATATTTTATATATATGTATCAAACTTGGATTAGTCAGCTAGAAATGAGCTTGAGCTAAGATCTAATGGAGATTCGATGGAAGCATCTGGAAGAAGCAGTCGTGTGAGGAAGAAGAGATGACAAGAAGAAGAAGAAAAAAATAGGAAAAGAATCTCAATATATTATTCTTCATTTGGAGAGTTATATACAAACTAATAAGGAAATAACACAGCTATTACAGCTGGCAACTAACTTCCATACAACTGGCAACTAACAACTAACTAACAAACTTAATAAACTACCAATTAACAACTAACAATTAATAAACTGTATCTTAACACCCTCCCCCCCCCCCCCCCCCCCCCCCCCCCCTCAAGTTGGAAGTGAGGTAAGCGCAACCAACTTTTTCAATATGGGATAATGTTTGATGCCTATCAAGGCCTTGGTCAGAATGTCTGCCAATTGAGCACTAGTAGTGATGTGGTGCAAGGAAATGAGTCCTTCTTGAAGTTTATCACGAACAAAGTGGCAATAAACCTCTATGTGTATGGTTCGTTCATAAAAACAGGATTCCTAGCTATATGGAGTGCAGATTGATTGTCACAGTAGACATCAATTGGTTGAGGAAAAGGAACAATCAACTCTCCAAATAGTCTGCTCAACCAAACCAACTCTCCTACAACTTTCCTAAGTGACCTGTACTCTGCCTCTGCAGAGGATAATGAAACAGTTTCTTGTTTCTTGGACTTCCAACTAATTGGACTATGGCCTAGCAAGACAATGTAACAACCGACATGCTTTCTAGAATCTAGACATGTTGCCCCATCAGAATCACAATAGGCTCTCACAGTGTAGTCCTCATCTTTTGAAAAAAATATCCCCAATGTTGGATCAGATCTCAGATATCTGAGCAGGTGAAAAGTTGCCTTAAGGTGAGGTTCTCTGAGGTCCTGCATGAATTGGTTTAGGTGTTGAACTCCATAAGCAATGTCTAGTCTGGTGTTGGTTAAGAAATTGACTTCCTACCAGCTTTCTGTAGTAAGTAGAATCTTGTAATGTGGCACCCTCCTTGGCTTTCAACTTGACAGTAGGATCCAATGGATAAGAGAAACCACTCCAAGATAAACAATCATACTCTTATAATAGGTCTAGTGCAAATTTTCTTTGTGATATTACCACACCATCTGCCTTATACAATACTTCTATTCCCAGTAAGTAGTGCAGCTTACCAAGATCCTTAATTTTGAACCGGGTATGAAGAAAACTCTTTAGTTTCTCCAATTCTACTACATCAGTGCTTGTGACAACTATGTCATCTACATAAACTGCCACATAAATTGCATTAGTGCCTTCTTTCTTATAGAATAGTGAATAATCAAGCATATAATGTATATAACCTCTGGAGCACAATGCTTCACTCAGCTTGGCATATCACTGTCTGCTTGCCTGTTTGAGTCCATATAGGGACTTGTTTAACTTGCAGACTAGTCCTGACTTAGTGACCTCCAATCCTGGTGGGACCTCCATGTATACTTATTCATGAAGATCACCATGAAGAAATGCATTGTTGAAATAAAGTTGGGACACGAATTATCCTTTCTTAACTGTAGTTGCAATTAAAGCTCTGACTGTGGTCATCTTTACCACAGGGGAAAATGTTTCTGTGTAGTCAATTCCGGCTTGTTGTGTGTATCCTTTCATAACTATCCTTGCCTTGAACCTTTCAAAACTTCCATATGCTTTGTGCTTTATTTTGTATACCCATTTTCATCCTATATCTTTCTTGCCAGGGGGCAAAGACATTAGGTCCCATGTATGATTGTTGTGTAAAGCATCAAATTCCTGGGTCATTGCTTCTTGTCAAGCAGGACTGATAACAGCTTCCTCATATGAAATTGGCTCCCTGTCATGACAAATGTTTCTCATAAGTGCTTGACTATCATGGGTTAGTGCTTCAACAAATATGGAGTTGTGATTGGAGAATAATGCATTAAGTGAAAGAAGTTAGCAGGACATGTAGGGGAAACATCCTTTGGCTTTAGGTTTGGAATGGAATGAATGTAGTCTTTCAAGTGTGCAGGTGTTTTATGTTCTCTAAGAGATTTTCTAGGGCCAACATGTGATGTAGGTGGTTCAGGGTTGCTGCTAATGGAATCACCTTCTGTAGGGAAACGTTGATCCATTGATGGGGAGTTATTGTGTATAGGAAATTGGTCATGTGAGGTTGTGATAAGAGAGGAATGATTTGAGGGCATTGCAGGCTGTGTGACACTTGACTTGTGTTGAGCAACGTGTTATTCTGGCTCAACTTCCAAATGATCAATAAAAGGAATTGAATTGAGGACTGATTAAAAGGATGCAGTGTCATTATGCATGGCAAAGGGAAAAACAGACTCATTAAAGGTGACATCTCTAGAAATGTGTATTCTTCTGGTGGACAAATTCAAGACTTTGTAACCTTTTGTGTTGAAGGGATAACCAACAAAAACATGAGGGGAAGTTCTTGGTTCAAACTTATCTTTGCGAGGTTTAGGAACTGTAGGGTAGCACAAGCATCCAAAACTTCTCATCTGTGAATATTTAGGTTTCCTTTTGTATAGAAGTTCATAAGGACATTTATTGTTCAGGCTGATAGAAGGGAGTCTATTTATGCTGTAGGTTGCACAAAGGATACACTCACCCCAGTACCTAGTTGGCAATTTTGATGGGAACAGAAGAGATCTAGTAGTCTCTAGTAGGTATTTATGTTTTCTTTCTACTATGCCATTTTGCTGGGGTGTATATGGGAATGTTCTTTGGTGTATTATTCCCTTGGATTGGAAAAAGAGACTGGTTTCTGTATTGGTGAACTCCAGGCCATTGTCTGATCTAATGGTTTTGATTTTAGTGTTGAATTGATTTTCTATCAAGCCACAAAAGCTTTAATAGTTTGAAGGGCATTACTGTTACATGACAGAAGATGGGTCCTGGTGGATCTACTGTAGTCATCCACTATGGTAATGAAGTACCTATAGTTGTCATGTGTTGTAACATAAGGTCCCCACAGGTCAACATGCAATAATTCAAATGTTTTGGTGGTAATGCTGATCTTTTGGGGAAAGGGGAGTCTTTCTTGCCTGGCCATAGGGAAAATAGAACAAAGAAAAGGCTGTTTGGATGAAAAATTGGCAGGTATTGAGGTAATGTTTCTAATTTTGACAAAAGGAACATGACCAAGTCTATTATGCCAAAGAACATTCACATCATTTCTAATAGGTTCATGAGAACTCAGAGTAAAAGACTGTTCTTTATTGCTTGCAGATGAACTATTTACAATTGAAAGAGGAACACACTTATTCATGAGTAATGACTTATCTATATTGTTTTGAAGGTGACACTGTATATTGCAAGCACAACAACCTGATTCATCATATGGTGGCATATTCCCCTGAGGTCCATGTACATTTGCAATTGTCCTGTTCACCCTGTTAAAGCCATTGTTGGGCTTGAAATTCTGATTCAAATTGTGTTGGCTAAAGTTATTGTTTCCCTTGAAGTTTTGACCTAAAACCTGAGGGTATCCATGTAGTTCGTAGCACTTTTCCTTGGTGTGTCCCGGTTTCTTACAATACTCACACATTGGCCTTGACTTATTTGCACCATTATAATTGTTGCTAGGGGAGTAATTGGTCCTGTAGCTATTCTGCTTTAAAGTGTTTACATTCAGGGAGGTTGATTCCAAGGCAAGTTGATTACTAGGTCTAATTTCCCTCTATTTCCCATCTTGGACTAACAAGGAGAAAGCTTGTGCCATTGAAGGCAATGAATTCAACATTAAAATGCTTCCTCGCACCAAAGTATAGACCTCATTAAGCCCCATAAGAAAATGTATTAGTCGCCTATCTTGTTCTGCCTTATGCATACTCTCTTTTGCCCCACATGTACAATGGCAAGTGCATTTATTTTTAGCACTTAGGTTGCTCAGTTCTTCCCACAAC
The DNA here is from genome assembly GCA_005239505.1 of Nicotiana paniculata. NCBI lineage: Eukaryota > Viridiplantae > Streptophyta > Magnoliopsida > Solanales > Solanaceae > Nicotiana > Nicotiana paniculata. The sequence continues at coordinate 20,646 of MDKI01086645.1, forward strand.
TTCTTCATCTTAGTGTAATAACCTGTTATATCAAGGGATCCTTGGGAAAGATCATTGATCTCCTTCTGAATCTGATTTAGCTTTTCACCATTGGTCTGGTCATATCGGTCTTTTAATTCCTTCCACAATTTTGTTGCATCATTTACATATTCGACGCTATCTGCAATTTCCTTAGATAATGCATTCAAAATCCACGATGTTACCATATCATCGCATCCTTCCCACAGTCGAAGCTTTTGAGAATCTCGATCTGGTCTCTTACATTCCACATTGATGAAGCCTACTTTGTTTTTCATAGAAAGGGCACGCAACACACTTCTCTTCCATAATCTATACGCCACTAAAAGGAACTGATACTAACATTGCACCGATATTATATGGGGTATGCATGTAGAAAGGACTACTCAGATCCACACCGGATTGACCACCATCAGCTGATAGATTGGCTTCTAAATCACTAGGACGTTCATTCTCATCTAGAATTTCCATGACTGAATCGATTAAGCTGAAGTATCGAAGAACAAAAAATTAGCAATTTGTAATTGAAAAAAAAATTGTGAATCGTAGAGACGAATCCCAAATTGACTTTGTGAGCACGTGATTTTTGCCCGACAAAAATACTCCTACAAATTCAGAAAATAGATTTTAAAAAAAAAAATTTAATTATCTTAATTTTTATAGAGTTTTTTGAAAATTCTTGTTAACTGTTGCTTGCATTTAGTTGCATATTTAAAATTCTTAAAATCATGAGAAAAATACCAAAATATTCATGCATAGCATTTTAGGTCTTAATTGCATTTAAGATTTAATTACATAAGTTAATTACATTATTAAACAAAATCACAAAAATATTGGTCATTTTACATTTGTAGCTTTTACTCATAAATTAGTATTCTCCTTTAATTAGTTTTAAGTAATTAATTATTTAAATGTTAAAAATAGATAATTAATTCAGTTTTACAAACTAGATTTGATTTAGGACTTAATCTAGGTTGTTAATTAATTTTATTAGGATTAAAAATTAAGAAAAAAAAGAAAAAGAAGAAAAAGCTTTGTTGAGTCCGAATTGGGCCAAGATCATGTTCAACTGCACATTTCCACAATTTCTGCCCCAGCCCAAATGAAACCCAACCGGCCCAGCGCCCTTCTTAATCCAAAATGGCGCCGTTTCAAGCCTCTCTATCCTAGCCCTTCATCATTTCTAATCCAACGGTCCTGCACGCCCTCCCCATCTCCCTTATATCGGCCGGATTTAGACACCCCGCAAACCCTAGAGACAAGTTTCAATCTCTCCATCTCCCTCAAACCCCCAAATCTAGCCGCCCCTAAAATCCTTCACCTTCTTCACCGGCGAACCACTCTCAAATCCACCCAAACTCCCACCACATAACCTCCAACACTCCCTCATCATTAAGCTACCCTTAATTTTTTCAAAGGAACCACCAAACTCGTCGATTTTCAAATCCAAGAATCGAACAAAACTCAAGTTCGTCCCTTTTTTTTTGTTTGTTTCCATTTGGTCGTTTGAGTTTGAAATTGACATCAATCGATTGCTCTTGATAAGAACAATCGATTGAGGGCAGCTTAACTCATCGCCTTGGCCATCAGAGTTCGAACGGAGGATTATGGTTACTAGCATAGCTTCCATTAGGTAATTTCTTTTCCTTTGATTGTTCTTCTTAACTTTCTTGCTTCCTCTCCTATTCTATAAAGACCAGTGAATATTTGGTCGAGAATAATATTAGTTAGATGAATGTTAATTTTTCCAGTTTGTTATTGATTGTTAAATGTTTGGCTCATTTAGTTAGATTAATTACATTATCACTCTAATCTAAAATTAGAAACATGAATTGTTGCAATTAGTTGTTCTTACTTTCCGATTTTGTTTTTTCTTATTCTTCTTTCTTCTTTTTCTTCTCTTTTTCTCTTTCTGATTTTTGTTTTAGATTGGGCGGGTTTTCTTATGGGCCATTTGGCCATGGGCACCCGACCCAGGCCCAATCTGGTTTTGAAGGGAATAGAAAAAGCCATTTTGGTAAAAGAAAGAAAGGAAAGGGGTCTAAACGAATAAAAGAAAATGATTAACAGTAGAGAGGCAGCTGTCACTTTTTCAGTTACCAAATATTCCCTCCCCTCTGTCATTTTCCCTAAATTCACGCTGAATTTCCTGTCAGGATCTCTCTCCTTCCTTATCATTTTACACTCCCATTTCCTATATAAGAGACTTCACCATCATAAAGAAGACAGACACAGAATTTTCACACCAAAAAAGAGCCTCTGAAATTCAGACTATCCTTTTTATTTTTTAAGACTAATTTTGAGACTCCAAATTTCTGAAGAACTTGAGAAATCCCTTCTCATTTGGCAAGAAGTTGGCTTTAGAGTTTCATATTGTCTTGGGTTTTATTGCTGGATTTCTCGTCTGAAGGTTGAAGCTATTGTGTTTGTTCTGCTACTGTTTGCTGTTGATGTTGAAGCTGAGTTCTCTTCTTTGGTTTTCTAGACCTTTATTTGGTCCTTTTTCCTCCGTTCACTTACTTTTAGGTATGTAACACTCCAATCTAAAACATCTATTAAATATGGAACTGAAGTTTTGATTTGTTCAAGCTTTGCCTATGTTTAAGATTTTGTGCATCAAAGATGTGTGGTTTTCTTGTTTATTATCAAATCCGTCCACTTTTTGCTTTCTGTCATGATAAACAAAGTCTATTTCAGTTGCATTACTGAATTGTGCTCCTAAAAATCTCATTAAGATAGAGCTACTTGATTTTAAGGTGAAATGATCTAGCATAAGTTAGTCCATGAATGAAACAAACTTATTTGGTACTTTAGTATCTGCAGTTTTCTTTTAAAAGTTGAATGTGTGAGTTGTTTGTTTTCATGGGATCTAGTTGGATATGAATGTTGCATGAATAGGGTGATGTCAATTTGGTTAAATTTTGCAGTTTCAACATTAACTTTAAACATAAGGCTTCTATAGATTTCTGCGTATGTGATTGAATAAGGTGATGTCAATTTGAGGATATTGAAGGATGTTGTTGTTGGTCACATGGCTATAGTCTGCAGATTTGGCTACCAGTTGGCCAAATCAGCAAGATCTAAGCCAAAGAGTGGGATTCTGCTGTTGGTATTGTGCTGAAGATTGGTTATTTCACGTTGCGGATTAAAGTTATGTAGATAGACCATATTCAAATTGGAAAGTATCCATTAATCTAGCAATTTCATGGAGAATTGTAATAGAAGTGATTAATGTTTTGAAGTTTGGATTCTGATTCTTGTATAATGATTTAGTTGTAAATCTTAAATATTTGATAAGTATGTCTTCATGTTTAAAGTAACTTGTATTTGTTTTCCCTTAGCACTAATGCACTAAAAAAAATACATTTCACAATATTTTTCACTAAAAGTGAAATTGGTTTCTCAATTGCTTAAAGTCACTATCCGCTGGCTTATGATTTGCTAACGATCAGTTCTAAAAGGGGAAATGGATTCCTGTGCTATGAAATCTCAACTCATCTTATTAGTTGTTGTGATACAATGTTATGCAGATTTGAGTCTCAAATAATGGAGTCATATTTGTGTTAATAAAAATGGGGACGATAGAATAATCGACCACTTATCGAAATTAAATCTCCCACCCTACACCATTATACTTATATCCATATGTGCAGGCCCAACAATGATCTCACAATTTAGAAATAATAACTCATGAACATCGTAGCTTGATTTAGGCACGTAATTAGATCATCACGGCTATGGGTACGATTCCCGTGGCATAGTCGTGGTACGTGATCCCATTCAGTTGTGTATTTCATGTGACCCGACCATAACTTCGATCATTAATAATAAAATAAACACATTATAAATCGTGGGTGCATTTCATGTGATGCAATTTTCAATGTGTTCAAAAACCATAAGTGCGCGACATCGTGACTTATTTAAATAAACTTCATAAATAATTAAAAGCGATTTAAAAAAGATAAAAATGCACAATAGGTTTAAAATTGTAATAAATCAGATAATTTGGCCAATTATTAATAGTTGAGTGACCGTGCTAAAATCACAAAACTCGGGAGTGCCTCACACCTTCTTCCGGGTTAACAGAATTCCTTACTCAGTCTTCTGGTTTCGCAGACTTTAAAACAGAGTCCAAATTCTATGGTTTGAGATTTAAAATAAACTGGTGACTTGGGACACCATAAATTATTCCAAGTGGAGACTCTGAAATTAAGTAAAATAAACCCATTTCGATTATGTCACTTAAATTGGAAAAACTCCCTTATCCCTCTTGGTAAAAAGGAGGTGTGACAGCTCTGGTGACTCTGTTGGGGAGTCAAACCCAGAATCTTTGGTTCAGGGTTCAAGAATTCGAGCTTAGAATAACTATGATACTTGGCTTTCATGATTATCTAATTTTTATGTGTTTGAGCCTAATGTGCTAAATGCCGCCTTTTACCGCTTTGATATTATGCGAACTATATATAAACTTTTTATGAAAAACCTTCTTCTCTATGATTCATCTAAATCTTCTGGGAAGCGTGTGCTTTATATGGCTTCGTTTATGATAGAGTCATATCCAAATTATAGAACGGGTTTCGCACAAGTTGCAAAGCCGGTGAAACTTCTGTATTCCCGGTACGCTGCCCCATTCTCGGTTCGAGTTATCTGCTCGGGTAAGCCAGGTCTAAACAATACACCCCAGTATTTAAACTTAGAATAATACAGCCTCATGTAGGAACTCTAGTAGGTGCATTTGTTTGCATCACGTGCATTTGACATAGGAGAATCAACACAGGGGTTGGGTCCGTCTAGGATAGATGTACCCAAAATAAAAGACCATCCTGATGCATCTTACCTGCTATGTGTGCATTTATTTGTTTCAGCTTGTTTGTTTACCGGCTAAGAAAAAAATAGAAAAACCAAGAGTGAGGTAGGATAGAAAATTCACCCGGTTCTGAAAACCCCGATATTTGAAAATGCCTCGAAACTTCTCCAAAAAAAAAAGAAAAGAAATGTATTTAAAAAAAAAATTAATTAATATTTCTAATTATGTCAAAACAGACCGAACTACGTGGGTCTGATTCTCACCGGATATGGGGTACGTAGGCAAACCTCATCGGTTTCGGTCCCAATTTTTCAACCAAGAAAAACAAAAAAATTCTTTTCAAAGCCTTTGATTAAAAAATGAAACAATAAATCTAGGTGATGTTGTTTTGCCCAAATAGCCAGAAATGTCCAGACGGGACGCCAGAAGGCCATTTTGCAAAATGGCCACCTATGGCCCTTATTTTAATCTCTAAAATCTTCCCTTCTGAAGTGCTGAAGGGCCGTATTTGCAAAAGAGGCTTTGAGTCGTTTAGGTTTTTTTATATATAAACAAAATCCACGTGTTTTAACCAGTCGCCTTAAATAAAAATATGCAGGATGAGCACTGATGAAAATATACCTTTTCGACTCGTAGATGATGTAACGACCCGACCGGTCATTTTGTGTTCTAAAACCTCGTGCCCCTAAACGAGACTTCCCGTATTTGCTTTTACTGATCTATAGCTAGTGGGGACGGGTAGTTCGAGATTTGGAGGAGTTTGGGGTGATATAGGAACGCTTAGTTCCTTAAGGTTGGCCTTAAAGGCTAATTATTGACTTCGTTCAACATTTTTAGTAAACGACCTTGGAATAAAGATTTGAAAGCTCCAGTAGGTTCGTATGATGATTTCAGACTTGGGCGTATGTTCGGAACGAGTTTCGGATGAACCGGGAGTGTTTCGGCGCCAAATAGTGAAATATGATTCCTTAAGTTAAACAATTGAGGTTGGAAAGTGTTTTTGTGTTATCAAGGTCTGAAAGGAATTTTGAGATCGGGAATAGTTCCGTCATGTCATTTATGACTTGCTCGCAAAATTTGGTGTCATTCCGAGTAGTATAGGTATTTTTCGCCGTGTTGAAAGTGAATTCAAGAACTTAAAGTTCTTAAGTTGGATTTAGTTGGTTTTGGGGTATGATTCTTGGATTTAGTATTGTTTCGGACGTTCCGAAGGTTCGAGCGAGTCCGTATTATAATTTAGAACTTGTTGGTGTATTTGGACGGCGGGTGGGCCCGGATGCCATTCGGACATCGCGCGAGGCAAACCAAGCTCTAAAAGAGCTGTTGGTGCACCAGATATGATGCGACCACACCTGCGAAGAATCAACCGTAGGTGCGAGACCGCTGGTGCGATCGAAGCCTCACAGGTGCAGACTTAGAGGGGTGCCCAATTTCCGCAGGTGCGGGCCATTTGCCGCAGAAGCAGAGCCGCAAGTGCGGGTTGCGTTCCTCAAGTTCCATGCCTGCCGTTCTTTTCCTTTTTCCACAGGTGCGAGCATTGGTTCGCAGATGCGAGATTGCTGGTGCGGTCCTCGAGCCGCAGGTGCGAAAGTCCTGGAGGCAGTGAGGTTGTTTTAAATGCGGGACTTAGACATTTTTAGGCCATTTTCTTTCATCTTAGACGACTTGGGGAGCTTTCAAAGGGAGATTCTACTTAGAAATTGTGAGGTAAGTAATTTCAACTTAAAAGTGAGTTTAACACTTGAGTTTTTGGTAGATTAACATACAAAAATTAGTAGAAATCATGGGTTTAGAGTAAAACCTAGGGTTTTGGTAAAATAAGATTTAATCAAGAAACTTGTTATGAAATCATGCAAAAACCATATAATATTGATCCTCAGGTTATGGGTGACTATTTTCCTTGAAAAGTTCCGTAATCCGAGCATGTGGGCCCGGGGGTATATTTTAGGATTTTGCAAAATAGGTTGGGGTAACTATTTAAATAGGAGAATTGTGGACTTTCGAACATAGATTGATTTATTTATATAATGTTTGTCAAGGAAGTAGGGTTGAAACGAGGTAAGTCTCCTTTCTAACTTTGTAAGAGGAAATTGTCCCCGTAGGTGAAATAACGAATTATATGGTACTATTTGTTTGGGGCTACGCATGCACGAAGTGATGAGAGTCTGTGCGTAGCTACTATTTTATTTATGTCAGGGCAGTTTAGGATCCACAAGCATGCTCTACGTGCCGTATCTTGTAATCTTAATGATAAATTTAGAATTTCTTGGCATCATCGAATTATTTAAATGGATATCTAAGAAGGTTACCTATCATTATTTAATTTATTGGTTTTCCCTTGGAAGAATATCCCCAAATAAACCCCTAATTTTCTGCTGAATGTGGGTATATATGAGTACCTAAGTCGTATGTATAATTCATGAGCGAGGTAACTCTATTATTTATTTTTACCGCGTCGCATGTACAATTCGCGAGCGGGGGTAATAAATGCATCTATGGTTCATGCCGTTCGGCCCTTCGACAGTGCACATTTATTATTTCGTTGGATCGGCTGTACGTTCGCGAAATGTTATGTACTTGCTAATTTTTTGGTATTTCAGTGGTTGTTTAATTGTTACTTAGGAACGTATAAATTAATTAGCAACCTGTACGGTAGGGAATTTGACACACAAAGATATCTGTTCGGAGATTTGATGTTCCTGCCTTTACTACTTATTCATAATTTTCCATTCTTGCTTAGCCTTATATTTAAAACGTATTATTTTGGCCCTAGTAAGTGTCAAGTCGACCTCTCGTTTCTACTTCTTCGAGATCAGACTGGATACTTATTGGGTACATATTGTTTATGTACTCATTCTACGCTTCTGTACTTAATTGTACAGGTTCTGAGGCAGGTGCATCTCGGTATCAGTCCGGAGCTCGTCCTTGATTGCACTTGGTTGAGGCTTCATGGTGATCTGCTTCTCCTGATGACATTCAGCAGCACTCTCGAGTATTTCTTTTGCTATTTCTGTCTATATCCTCTCAGATAGTAGCATAGTCATTTATTTCTTTTGATTCTACTATACTAGATGCATGTAGACTTATGACACTAGTTCCTGGTACACACATTGGTAGACTATTCTTTTGGTGATGTAATTAATTAAAGTTGAATTTTGGTCTTCGTAACTTAATTGCCCTGCTATGTGTTATATTACATGCGTAGTGGCTAAATTATTTCTGAAATAAGGGAAGGATTTAATAGAAAACAAACTAGATTCGCTAGATAATTAGTGTTGGCTTGCCTGACAACGGTGTTGGGCGACATCGCGACCTGAATTATGATTTGGGTAGTGAAAACATAGTATCAGAGCTCTAGGTTCACGTAGGTCTCACAAATTACGGGCAAACCCAATAGAGTCTTGCGGATCGGTACGGAGACGTCTGTATTTATCTTCTGGAGGCTATAGGGTGTTAGGAAATCTCTCTTTATTCATATTCTATCGTGCAGTTGATGGTATGCCAAATCTCACTCTTCTATTCTCTCACAGATGGTGAGGACGCCCGTAGCCGACGTTCCAGACCCGGGAGGGGCCGCTACCCCCGTCATTAGAGGTCGTGGCAGAGGTCGGGGGAGGGCACCGGCCTGAGGTAGGGGATAAGGGCGTCCCAGAGCTGCCCCGGTTGCACTGCCAGTGGATCCAGCGGAGGATCCTATCACTGAGGAGCAGGGCGAGGCGCCCGCAGCAGATCCTGCCCCGTTGGACTTCATGATGACGCCGGGATTTCAGGAGGTCATGGGCCTTATGATGCGGTTCATGGATACTATGATCAGGCTGGTTTATTTCCAGCGGAATCGGCCATATCTCAGGCAGGAGGGGGAGACCAGACCCTACTGCCCAGGCTGCAGGACATGCAACAATAGTTTATCAAACCCGGGTCCAGCCAGTAGCAGCAACAACACCTGAGACCAGACCAGCTGCGGACGGCGATCCGCAGAAGTTATTAGATAGATGGACCAGACTGCACCCTCCTGTCTTTGGAGGCGAGTGTCATGAGGATGCCCTAGATTTTATTGACAGGTTCAGGGACAGACTGCACAACATGAGGATACTGGAGTCCCATGGAGTTTACGTTACTACTTTCCAGCTAGAGGGCATGGCCCGTAGATGGTGGTAGTCTTATGTTCTTGGCAGACCGGCAGATTCTCCTCCCATTACTTGGGAGCAGTTCACTCAGCTATTCCTGGACAGGTATATTCCACCCTCTGAGAGGGAAGAGCTGCGGTATCAGTTTGAGCAGCTGGAGCAGGGTCAGATGTCATTGACCGACTATGAGGCTAGGTTTTCAAAGTTGTCTCATCATACGCTTATGATACTTCCTACTGACGCAGAGAGAGTACAGAGGTTTGTAGCAGGGTTGCACACTGGTATTAGGGACAATATGGCCCGAGAGGTGGAGATGGGACTCCTTATCAGCTCGTAGTAGAGATTGCTCGCAGGATTGAGGGATATCAATCGAGGAGCAGAGAGTAGGGGAAACAGATAAGAGAGCTCAATTTTCTAGGGATTTCAGAGGTGCTCCAGCTAGGGGCATGGGTCAGTTTGGTAGGGGCCAGCCTAGTAGGCCTCCATATTCAGCACCCGCACCACCTCCTCGAGGTGCTCCGGTGAGGCCTTATTTGAGTGCGATGCCGGAGAGTTCATATTGCCCACCAGCCATTCCGGGTTCCTTTGACGGGTATTCTGGTCAACAGGGATCTTCCAGCTCTTATCTTAGTGCTATTCCAGAGAGTTCATATCGTCCTCCAGCTATTCAAGGTTCTTCTTCGGGGAACCAGGCTATGGTGTCGAGAAGTTTCTATGAGTGTGGGGATCCAGATCACATAAAGAGGACTTGTCCCAAGCTTTGGGGCAAGGCAGTGCAGTAGAGTCACCAGCCCGTGGTTACAGCACCGGCGGTCCGACCACCCAGAGGTGGAGGGCAGACTGGTAGAGGTCGTCCTAGAGGTGGAGGCTAGACAGGGGGAGCTCGGCCAGCTCCTGCTCATTCAGGTGGAGGTCAGTTATCCGACGCTCCATCCAGATTCTATGCTTTCTCGGCCAGACTAGATGCAGTGGCCTCAGATATCGTGATCACAGGTATTATTTCAATATGCGGTAGGGATGCTTTGGTATTATTTGATCCAGGATCCACTTATTCATATGTATCAACCATGTTTTCTCATTGGTTTTTACATTGACTTAGCTCCAGGCACCCAACCTATATCTATCCCCCCATACCGTATGGCTCCGAACGAATTGAAGAAATTGAAAGAACAACTTGAGGAGTCGTTAGCTAAGGGGTTTATCAGACCGAGTGTATCGCCTTGGGGTGCTCCAATGTTATTTGTGAATAAGAAGGATAGGACTATGCGGATGTGTATTGACTAACTCCAGTTGAACAAAGTCACCATCAAGAACAAGTACTCGTTGCCGCGTATCGATGATTTGTTTGACCAGTTGTAGGGTGCTCGGGTGTTTTCTAAGATTGACTTGAGATCAGGGTACCATCAGCTGAAGATTCGGGACTCGGATATTCCGAAGACTGCCTTACGTACGAGATATGGTCATTATGAGTTCCTGGTGATGTCCTTTGGCTTGTCTAATGCCCCTGCAACATTTATGGATTTGATGAACAGGGTGTTCAGGCCTTATATTGATTATTTTGGCATTGTCTTTATTGATGACATTCTGATCTACTCACGTAGCCTGGGGGAGCACGAGCAGCATTTGAGAGACTTGTCATGACCCATTTTTACCCTCCGAAAGGTATCGTGACGGCACCTAGTCTCTATGACTAGGTAAGCCTAAAATTTGCAAAAAATGGCAGAATCAATACAATAAAGATAGAAAAGAACTCAAGTAGATATAACGTAGCTGCTCAGCATATACACTTTCACTTCCCAAAACCCGGAATGTCACCATAGTCACAAGCTCTATACTAAATATAGCTCTATACAATGAAATAGTGGAAAAATACATAAGTCTTCTATGCCTATACTAGAGTAGACTCCAGACCTTGCGGGAACAAAAGTTGTATGCTAAGTTCTCCAAGTGTGAGTTCTGGTTAGATTATGTGGAATTCTTGGGACATGTAGTATCCAGGGAGGGTATCAAGGTGGATTCTAAGAAGATTGAGCCAGTACAGAGTTGGCCACGCCCTACCTCAGCGATAGAGATCAGGAGCTTCTTAGGACTCGCAGGTTATTATCGTCGGTTTGTGGAGGGTTTTTCATCCATTGCAGCCCCTCTGTCTAGAATGACCCAGAAGGGTGCCCCATTCCGATGGTCCGACGAGTGTGAGGCGAGCTTCCAGAAGCTCAAGACAGACTTGACCACAACACCAGTTCTAGTGTTGCCTTTCGGGTCGGGGATGTATACAGTTTATTGCGATGCTTCACGTGTTGGTTTGGGATGTGTATTGACACAGGAGGGGCGAGTTATTGCATATGCTTCACGTCAGTTGAAGGTTCATGAGAAGAATTACGTTGTGCACGATTTGGAGTTGGCGGCAATTGTTCATGCTCTTAAGATTTGGAGGCACTACCTGTATGTGGTGCCTTGTGAGGTTTATACAGACCACCATAGTTTGCAGCACTTGTTCAAGCAGAGGGATCTTAATTAGAGGCAGCGAAGATGGCTTGAGTTGCTGAAGGATTATGACATTACTATTCTTTATCATCCGGGGAAGGTGAATGTGGTTGCAGATGCCTTAAGCAGGAAGGCAGAGAGTATGGGTAGCTTGGCTTTCATTTCAGCAGAGAAGAGACCTCTAGCTTTGGGCATTCAGTCCTTGGCTAATCGCCTGGTGAGGTTGGACCTTTCAGAGCCCAGCCGAGTTCTTGCACGTATTGTTGCTCAGTCTTCATTATTGAGGGAGATCAAGGCTCGCAGTTTGATGATCCGAACTTGGCAGTTCTCCGGGAGACGGTGCTACAGGGTGGTGCCAAGGAGGTTTCTATTGGTGAGGATGGTGTTCTGAGACTTCAGGGTCGCATATGTGTCTCTAATGTTGACAGCCTGAGAGAGAGGATTTTAGAGGAGACACATAGTTCCCGGTATTCTATTCACCCTGGTGCTACAAAGATGTATCGTGACCTGAGGTAGCATTTCTGGTGGAGGCGGATGAAGAAGGACATGGTGGAGTATGTGTCTGGATGTCTAAAATTGTCAGCAGGTTAAGTATGAGCACTAGAGGCCAGGAGGCCTACTTCAGCAGATGCTTATACCTGAGTGGAAATGGGAGCGCATCACTATGGACTTCATAGTTGGGTTGCCTCGGACCTTGCGGAAGGTTGATGCGGTTTGGGTTATTGTGGATAGGTTGACCAAGTCGGAACATTCCAGGATCTACTACTTATACTTCAGAGAGGTTGGCCCAGATCTACATTCGAGAGATAGTTCGGTTGCACGGTGTGCCTGTGTCCATTATATCACATCGAGGTCCTCAGTTCACCTCGCACTTCTGGAGAGTAGTACAGAGTGAGTTAGGCACCTAGGTAGATCTCAACACATCATTCCACCCTCAGACCGAAGGGCAATCGGAGCGGACAGTTCAGATATTGGAGGACATGCTCAGAGCATGAGTGATTGACTTTGGAGGGCAGTGGGACAAGTTCTTGCCTTTTGGTCGAGTTTGCTTATAATAATAGTTATCATTCCAGCATTGAGATGGCTCCATTTGAGGCCTTGTATGGTCGGCGATTTAGTTCTCTCATCGGGTGGTTTGAGCCTGGCGAGGCTAAGTTATATGGCACTGACCTGGTGAAGGATGCCTTGGAGAAAGTAAAGTTGATTTAGGAGAAGCTTCACACAGTCCAGACAGAAGAGTTCCACGGTTCAAAAGGCACGTGATGTATCATTTATGGTCGGCGAGAAGGTTCTGTTGAAAATCTCGCCGATGAAGGGCATTATGAGATTTGGAAAGAAGGGCAAGCTGAGCCCAAGGTTTATAGGTCCATTTAAGGTGTTGAGGCGAGTTGGGGAGGTTGATTATGAGCTCGCTTTACCTCCCAGTTTATCAGGAGTTCATCCGATCTTTCATGTGTCCATGCTCCGGAGGTACCACACCGACTTCTCTCACATGATAAAATTCAGCACCATTCAGCTAGACGAGAGATTGGGTTATGAGGAGGAGCCAATTGCTATCATTGACAGGCAGGATCACCAGTTGATATCCAAGAGGGTTTCCACTGTAAAGGTCCGGTGGAGGGGCCAACCAGTCGAGGAGGCGACCTGGGAGTCCGAGGAGGACATGCGAGTCAGATTTCCCCACTTATTCAGCACCCAGGTATGATTCTAGACCCATTCAAGGACAAATATTTGTTTAAGAGGTGGAGAATGTAACGACCCGACCGGTTGTTTTGTGTTCTAGAAGCCCGTGCCCCTAAACAAGACTTCTCGTATTTGCTTTTACTGATTTATAGCTTGCGGGGACAGGTAGTTCGAGGTTTGGAAGAGTTTGGGGGTGGTATAGGAACACTTATTTCCTTAAGGTTGGCCTTAAAGGCCAAGTTTGACTTCGGTCAACATTTTAGTAAACGACCTCAGAATCGAGATTTGAAAGCTCCAGTAGGTTCGTATGATGATTTCGGACTTGGGCGTATGTTCGGAACGGGTTTCGGATGACCCGGGAGCGTTTCGGCGCCAAATAGTGAAATATGATTCCTTAAGTTTAAAAATTGAGGTTTGGAATGTGTTTTTGTGTTATCAAGGTTTGAACGAAATTTTGAGACCGAGAATAGTTCCGTCATGTCATTTATGACTTGCTCGCAGAATTTGGTGTCATTTTGAGTATTATAGGTATATTTCAGCGTGTTGAAAGAGAATTCAAGAACTTAAAGTTCTTAAGTTGGATTTAGTTGGTTTTGGGGTATGACTCTTTGATTTAGTGTTGTTTCGGACGTCCCGAAGGCTCGAGCGAGCCCATATTACGATTTAGAACTTGTTAAGTTATTTGGACGGGGCCTCGAGTGGGTCCGGATGCCATTCGGACATCGCGCAAGAAAACCCAAGCTCTAAAAGAGCTGCTGGGCACCAGATCTGATGCGACTGCACCTGCGAAGGATCAGCCGCAGGTGCGAGACCGCAGGTGCGGCCTTAGAGGGGCTGCCCAATTTCCGCAGGTGCGGCCTTAGAGGGGCTGCCCAATTTCCGCAGGTGCGGGTTATTTCCCGCAAAAGTGGAGCCGCAGGTGCGGGCTCCGTTCCGCAGGTGCGATGCCTGCCCTTCTTCTCCTTTTTCCGCAGGTGCGAGCATTGGCTCGTAGATGCGAGACCGTAGGTGCGGTCCTCGATCCGCAGGTGCGAAATTCTTGGAGGCAGTAAGGTTGTTTTAAATGCAGGACTTAGACATTTTTGGGCCAGTTTCTTTCATCTTGGACGACTTGGGGATCTTTCAAAGGGGAGATTCGACTTAGCAATTGTGAGGTAAGTAATTTCTACTTAAAAGTGAGTTTAACGCTTGAGTTTTGGGTAGATTAAAACATAAAAATTAGTAGAAATCATGGGTTTAGAGTAAAACCTAGGATTTTGGTAAAAATAAGATTTAATCAAGAAACTTGTTATGAAATCATTCAAAAACCATATAATATTGATCCTCAAGTTATGGGTTACTATTTCCCTTGAAATTTTCCAGAATCCGAGCATGTGGGCCCGGGGGTATATTTTAGGATTTTACATAATAGGTTGGGGTAACCATTTAAATAGGAGAATTGTGGACTTTCAAACATAGATTGATTTATTTATATAATGTTTGTCTAGTTTCAAGTTCTTGGGTGAAGAATTTGGAGATTTGGGCGCATTCTTGACCTAGGAAGTAGGGTTGAAACGAGGTAAGTCTCCTTTCTAACCTTGTAAGAGGGAATTGTCCCCATAGGTGAAATAACGAATTATATGCTACTATTTGTGGGGGGCTACGCATGCACGGAGTGACGAGAATCTGTGCGTAGCTACTATTATGTTTATGTCGGGGGAGTTTAGGATCCACAAGCATGATCTACGTGCCGTATCTTGTAATCTTAATGATAAATTTAGAATTTCTTGGCATCATCGAATTATTTAAATGGATATCTAAGAATGTCACCTATCATTATTTAATTTATTGGTTTTCCCTTGGAAGAATATCCCCAAATAAACCCCTGATTTTCTGTTGAATGTGTGTATATATGAGTACCTTCGTCACATGTATAATTCGCGAGCGGAATAACTCTATTATTTATTTTGACTGCGTCGCATGTATGATTCGTGAGCGGGGATAATAGATGCATCTATGATTCGTGCCGTTCGACCCTTCGGTAGTGCACATTTATTATTTCGTTGAATCGACCGTACATTCGCGGCATGTTATGTACTTGCTAATTGTTTGGTATTTCTGTGATTGTTTAACTGTTAATTACCCTGGAAAATGAATTAGCAACCTGTACAGTAGGGAATTTGACACAGAAAGATATTTGTACGGAGATTTGATGTTCCTGCCTTTACTACTTATTCATAATTTGCCATTCTTGCTTAGCCTTATATTTAAAACGTAAGTGTCAAGTCGACATCTCGTCACTACTTCTTCGAGATTGGACTGGATACTTACTGGGTACATATTGTTTATGTACTCATGCTACGCTTCTGTACTTAATTGTACAGGTTCTGAGGCAGGTGCATCTGGGTATCAGTCCGGAGCTCGTCCTTGATTGCACTTGGTTGAGGCTTCACAGTGAGCTGCTTCTCCTGATGACATTCAGCAGCACTCTGGAGCCTTTATTTTGCTATTTCTGTCTATATCCTCTCACACAGTAGCATAGTCCCTTATTTCTTTTGATTCTACTCTACTAGATGCCTGTAGACTTGTGACACTAGTTCCTGGCACACACATTGGTAGCCTATTATTTTGGTGATGTGATTAATTAAAGTTGACTTTTGGTCTTCGTAACTTAATTGCCCTGCTATGTGTTATAATCCATGCGTAGTGGCTAAATTATTTCTGAAATAAGGGAAGGATTTAATAGAAAACAAACTAGATTCGCTAGATAATTAGTGTTGGCTTGCCTGACAATGGTGTTGGGCGACATCGCAACCTGGATTATGATTTGGGTCGTGACAGATGAGATTCCACTAGGACTCTACATGTGGTGGAACGACATGGGGGAGGTCGGCAGGCATGTTGTGACAAAGGCTTTAAGTGGGCTCACTAGTCTCCTGAAAATTAAACCAAAGGTTGATATAATTGAAGCTTTGATACCGTTTTAGGACCCGGAACACAATGTTTTCCACTACTCTAATTTTGAGTTGACCCCCACACTAGAGGAGATAGCAGGGTATGCTGGTCTTGACGGGAATCTGAGGCATCAATATTTAGTAGCACCAAGAAATGTAACCCCTCATAAGTTTTTGGACCTTCTGAGTATTAGTCGACAGGTTAAAGATGAAAGTTTGGCCGGAGGATTATGCACATTCCATTTCTTATACAGCTGGGTATGGGGACCCCCACAGATTCGAGGCTCCGGACACTGGTTTGAGTCATCAAGGAAATAAAAACAAGTAGGAAGCACGCAGAGGTTTGGCTTTCTTAGTGGCATTTTTAGGCACTCTGATATGCTCAAAGAGGGACGGACATATAGAATTGGGGCTTGCAGGAATAGCCGACTTTATGGTCAAAAAGGCCAATGGCACTATCATACCAATGATTCTCGCAGAAATTTACCGAGCCTTAACCGCTTGTCGAGCTGGGACAAAGTTTTTTTAGGGTTGTAACTTGCTTTTGCAGATGTGGTTGGTAAAACATCTTTGCCATCGCCTAGGTTACATGAACTACGGTCTGACCGGACTCAACTGCATTAAAGAATATGAAAACTGGGTAAACGATCATGAGTTTCCAGAAAGTACTCAGTCATGGTTCGCATATTTGGGTTTTTTGACCGCAAATCAAATTGGGTGGACTTTCAGTTTGTTCCCGGTCAACGAGGTTATTCACATGTCTTCCGGAGTGTGCTTTGTTTTATTGATGGGTCTTCGGAGTATCCAGTCGTATACTCCACATCGGGTCCTATGCCAATTGGGAAGATACCAAACAGTATCGCATGATGAAGATTAGAGTCCACAAGTTATTGAACTCTTCCCAAAAGCCACATTCCCAGAAGAAAAGGTTCTCCAGATTTGGCACCAATGTAGGTTCCTAGAGCCACAACCTCAAGTACGGGATTTGTCCATGGGTGAAGTAGAATCCAACTACGCCACATGGTATGGTAAAAGAGTTCGGGTCGATAAAGAACTAGAACAGCCCGCCAAAAGGTCCCATGTCCAACAATTCACCGACGGAGCGCGAGAATAATGGGTTTGGTTATCAAAAGAAAAGGAATACCGGACTACTATAAGCAAACTAGAAGAGCAAATTGGAAAAATCAAATTTGACAGTAGTTTGCAGGAGGCTGAGAAGAAGAGGTTGACTAAGGAAAATAAGCCCTCCGAGCCCAAATCCAGAGAATGAAAATAACCGCTGAAACACCGGTAAGAAGTGATAGATATGAGAAGATTATAACCAACTTAAGGCGGAAAGTACATTATTATAGTTTTGATTTGACGAAGGCCGAGAAAGATTTTCTAAATTCTCAAGCAAAGTTTGCCAAAAAAGCGGAAGACCATGCTAGACTAGCCCAACAGTTGAAGCAGAAATATGAAAAAAAGTAGTAACTTTGAAGAAAAAGTTGGTCGCCCTTGAGAATGAAATGGTCCAACAAACAAAGGATTTTTTAAGGCATAATGAGAGAATTTCTATACATTGATTTGCCGACTAGAAGAAAGCATGCAACAATTCCAAGATCAAAATAACACTGATACACAAGTGTTGGAAGCTGGGGCCTAGCAAATCGGACGGTTACTTCGAGAGAAGGGTGTCATCAAGATGAGGATAAAATATATAGCCGATTATGTTGTAATAAAATGTCACGAATGTGAAGACATGACCATGTCTATGTTTTTTGCTTCCGTGATGACCTTCGTGCACCAAGTGATGGCTGACCTAGACCGCCTTCAGGAAGATATTGCACGAAGGCCCGTGCAAAGACTGACTGATGTCCCAAAGTACCAGTGGAGGCTCTCATGTACTTTTGACTTTCCAGTTTTCGAGTCTGTACTTTACTGCTTTCTAGAGTTTTGTTTAAAGCTGTTTTGTTGTTTATTTCGAGTCTATATTATTTCTTGTATAACGTTAGTAGTTTTATTTCCTTGTAATAGAAAACCAAAAAAAAAGATGTCTTTGTTAATAAAAAAAAAAAGTGTTTTTTTGTTATTTCGCACTTATTCCCTGAACTACGTAATGATCGAATTCATGCGGCGTCATGATACATAGGCAATCCACATAGGATTTGATCATAACCATGAAAAAAATTAATTAATTAAAAAAAATAAAGAGAGAAAGAAATTGAGAAAGAAAAAGCGGAGATAACAAAGCTGGGATGAAAAACACAGCCGTTGCAAAAAATATTTAGAAAACGTTTAACTGTTTAGGTGCACTGCATACCTAATACGCGATTCCCTATGTGTTGAATGTCTCAAACTAACCAGGTTGTTGTGTATGATTTAAGAATAGGTCCTATTTTTAGGTGGTTGGTTTTTGTGGTAACCTGGCTTGACATCCTTACTTCACGAGATCTAAGGGAAGTATCGCCATGGCCTCAGAAAGTCATCTACCCATCATTGAGCCTGAGGATAGCCCGGTATCGGCTATCCCACAGTCAGAGTCAGCAGTTGCTGAGGAAAATAGAAGGCTACAATGTCGTATGCTAGAAATGTGGGACGCATGGTCCAACGGTAGGGAACCACCCAGTACTATCCCTAGATTTTATGAATTGATCCCCAGGACGGGAGGAACTACCAATGTCCCTATCCCAGTAACCAACTCATTCATCCCATTTGCGTACCCCACCATGTCAGCCAACTCCACCGGTATGCCTTTTGAGGTTCGCCCCCAGGCACCATCTTTAGGAATATCATCTACAGTGTTTACATCACCACCAGCCTCTATTATGGCACAACCAACAGTGCCTCGACCATGCTTTGAACCATCAACTTTCACTTTTCAAGCACCCTAATTTAAATTGGACACTGCTCGTGTTACCCAAATTTCTATCCTCAACACCTACAATATGAGCCTCTCATAGAACATGAAAGAGTCGCGAGGAACCCTGAACAAGAAGAGATAGCTTAAAAGATGAAAAGCATCAAGCAAAGCCTCAAGAATATACAAGGCCTGAGTGGCCAAAAGAGCGTTTCGTATGCTGATCTATGCATGTTCCCTCACGTACATTTTTCCGTTGGCTTTAAAACGCCAAAATTCGAAAGATATGATGGGCACGGAGACCCGATCGCCCACTTGAAGCGATATTATAACCAGCTGAGGGGTGCTGGTGGAAAAGAGGAGCTGCTAATGGCCTATTTCATAGAGAGCCTCACAAGAATCACTTCTGAGTGGTATATGAACCAGGACATCTCATATTGGCATATATGAGACGACTTGGCCCGGTATTTTGTAAGGCAATTCCAATACAATGTTGATATAGCCCCAGACAGGAATTCCCTATTCAACCTAAAAAAGAAAGCATCGGAAAGTTTTCGTGAGTACGCTATCAAGTGGCGTGAACAAAAAGCCAGAGTGAAACCATCGATGGATGAGGTTGAGATGGTCAATGTCTTCTTAAAGTCCCAAGAGGACGATTAATTCCAAAAAATGATGTCTGCCATGGGCAAACCATTCGCGAAGGCCATAAAAATTGGAGAAATGGTAGAAAACGGCCTAAAATAGGCCGCATCATAAGTCAATATGCTTTAAGAGCCACTTCCCAAGCCATCCTGAACGGCTCGAGAGGTTTAGCAAACTAAAAGAAGAGAGAAGAAGGAGCCATGATGGCTTCTAGTTCTAGAAACTCTCGTGGAACCTGTGATTATTCTTGTCCGCCTTCCAGAACCCCGCAACACTACTACCCCCACCAAGATGCAGCATATGCCATGACCCTGCCTCCCTATACGGTGATGAATGCCCAACCTTACACACAGCCGCAACAACATTACAACCAAAACAGAGCTCCACCTCCAATAAATAACCATCCTTACCAAGATCCATATAATTTTCGTCCACCACAGAACAACTACCAACACAACACATGCCCCCGTGAGCCCCCTAGGAAAAGCGACTTCACCCCTATTGGTGAGTCTTACTCTAGCATGTTCCCGAAGTTAGTCCAAATAGGTCTATTGCAATCTGTGCCTCCGAACAGGTAAAATCTGGAATCTCCATCATATCGGCCCGGTACCAGGTGTGATTATCATTCAGGGGCAGACGGGCATGTCACTGAAGATTGTTGGACTCTCAAAAGGGAAGTTGAGAATTTGATAGAGCAGATGCGATTGGTGTTGAGGGACAAGGATGTCCCCAATGTAACTAACAACCCATTACCGGATCACAACAACGAGACGGTCATTGGGATGATCTGTGAGGATAAAGAATTCAACCCAGCTTTGAAAGCTATCATCGCCATCACCGACTCAGAAAAGAAACCCAAAGCAGTGGAAAAACAAGCTGGAAATGAAAAGAATATCAATTCAACTCCTCAAGTTGCAGAAAAGGCCGTGAAAACAAAGACAGGAGCAACACGTGCTAAAGACGTTATTCTCTACGTGCCCATGGCCCCGAGGAAGGAGAAACTCGTGCTGAACACTCCCAAAAGATTTGAGCAAAGGAAAGTCACGCTGGAGGTGCCAAAGTAGTACGTGCCCAAAGGGACTTATGTGGTGCGGGGGCGGTAATTTCACCAAGGATGACTGAGCCCGTGGTTATCGGTCGTGCACCACAGGTCCCTACAAGAGACCTCACTACAATTCCTTGGAATTACAACAAGACAGCGGTCCCGTGCAAAGGAAAGGAAGTCACGGGAGAAGTAAATGAAATAAACCAATCTGGGAAGTACCACAACCCGAAAGAGCTAAAGAAGTCAAAGTTAAATAAGGAGAAAAGGTTTCCACTCAAGAAGCCGGTAAGTGTTGAAGAAGTGGAAGAATTTTTTTGAAGGATGAAAACTTCAAAATATGCCATAATTGATCAACTCAGGAAGACTCCTTCCAAATTGTCACTTTTACCCTGTTGATGAGCTCAAATGAACATCAGAAGGTGCTCTTGAAAACATTGAATGAGGCGTATGTCCCGATTGAAACTTCAACCAAACAATTGGAAAGGATGGCTGAGCGATTTTTCGAAGTCAACCGGATCTCTTTCAGGCGCAATGACTTGCCTCCAGAGGGATCCGCCCACAACAAAGCCCTTCACTTGATTGTCAAGTGTGAAGGGTATTATGTGAAGAAAGTTATTCTAGATGGTGGGTCCCGAGTCGACATTTTCCCTCTCTCAATGCTACAGAGGATGGATATCGGGATAGAAAGGATTAGACCAAACAATATCTGTGTGCGCACTTTTGATGGCGTCAAGCGAGATACGATAAGGGAAATTGATTTGATTCTAACCATTGGCCCTGTGGACTTTTAACTGATGTTCCAGGTTCTGTACATGGATACTTCATATAACTTTCTCCTAGGAAGACCATGGATCCATGCCGCAGGAGCTGTGCCCTCTACCGTCCATCAAATGGTCAAGTTCGAACATGAAAACCAATAAATTGTCGTCCACGGGGATGATGAACAATCTATTTACAGGGACCCGTCAGTCCCGTGTCTTGAGGTTAGAGAAGGAAGTGAGCACATTGTCTATCAAGCCTTTGAAATTGTGGTCGTCAACCAGTGAAAAGAAGGGACCCCATTTCCTCAACCCTGCTTATCAAATGCATCAATCATGGTTGCCAGTGAAATGATCAAACATGGGTACAAGCTCGTAAAGGACTCGGGGTATCCTTACAAGGCATCACATATCCTGTCACTTTGGTTGCCAATAAGTTCTTTGGCATAGGTTTCCAAGCTATCGATGCAGACATAAAATGGGACGATGAGCGTAAGAAAAATGGATGGGTCCTGCCTCAGCCAGTCCTGTATCTCGCCAAGTCATTTGTTAAGCCAAAATATATAGAATAAGAAGAAGAGGCCTTCACGGCCGAGGAAATTGAGGACATTTGTGAGACAATGAGACAAATGTTGTACGAGGTTCACATGGTCCAACCGGGGGAAGGCTCGAGCACTACTGAGGTGTAGTACATGGGGCCAAATGCTAAGCTTAAAAATTGGAAGGCTACTCCATTCCCTGTCAGGCGGGAATCCCAGTAGTTCAGTCTTGCCATCTTTTCTACATTCCAAGTTATTTCAGGGTGTAACTCGAATGTTTTTATTTTGTTGTCTTTTAATTTCAATGTAAACCCTCCTATCTTAAAATCCAATGAAATGAAATCAATATTTCATCGTCTATGGATCTTTTCTTTTATTTCTTTCTGATTTTGCTATTTTCTTATCTTTTTCTTTTCAGTTCAAATAATGCGGACTTAAATAACATGACATGCTTTAAGACTTCATGCCCAGATCCTAAAACACTGTCTAACTGTGAAATAATGAATCAAGAACCAGAATATGATGAAGATGAGGCTTTTAGAGAAATAAACCGAGAATTAGAAAAATTTGAGAATAAGCCTAAGACAAACTTAAATGAAATCGAGCCAGTTAATTTGGGAGTTCAGAAGAGATCAGAGAAACCATGATAAGCATTCACGCTGAGGAAAGAACTAGAGATGCATTGATCCAACTTTTGTTTGAATTCAAAGACATGTTTGCATGGTCCTACGATGATATGGCCGGGACTAAGCGTCGATTTAGTGGTACATAAGTTTCTGACTTACCCCGGTTGTTCACCTGTCCAACAAAAGCAGAGAAAGTTCAAAACAAACATCAGTGATAAGATCAAAGAAGAAGTCACCAAACAATTGAAAGCCGGTGTGATCCGAGTAGTCCGATACACCACATGGTTGGCTAATGTGGTTCCAGTACCAAAGAAAGACGGAAAAACCTTAGTGTGCGTTGACTATAAGGATTTGAACAAAGCAAGCCCCAAGGACAACTTTCCGTTACCAAACACCCACATTCTTGTCGACAATTGTGCCAAAAATGAGATACAGTCTTTTGTGGATTGTTACACTGGGTATCACCAAGTTCTAATGGATGAAGAAGATTCAGAAAAGACAGCTTTCACCACACCGTGGGACATATACTGTTACAGGATCATGCCACTCAGTCTGAAAAACGTCGGGGCAACTTACATGAGAGCTATGACCTCCATCTTCCAAGACATGATGCACCAAGAAATTGAGGTGTATGTAGATGATGTGATCATTAAATCCAGAACACAAGAAGACCATGTGTGAGATCTAAGTAAATTCTTTGAGTGTTTCCGCAGGTATGACTTGAAATTGAACCCAGCTAAATGTGCATTTGGAGTTCCATCGGGGAAACTTCTGGGGTTTATAGTCAGCCGGAGGGGTATTGAGTTAGATCCAGCAAAGATAAAATTTATCAGGTATTTACCACCTCTGAAAACCAAGAAAGAGGTCATGAGTCTGCTAGGAAGGCTAAATTACATCAGTAGATTCATCGCTCAGCTTACTACCACGTGTGAGCCCATATTTAAGTTGCTAAAGAAAGATGCGGCAATCAAATGGACGGATGAATGTCAAGAAGCTTTTGATAAAATCAAAGAATATTTGTCAAATCTGCCAGTGTTGGTCCCGCATGAGCTTGGAAGACCTTTGTTCTTGTACTTGACAGTCCTAGAAAATTCTTTCGGTTGTGTCCTCGGGAGACATGATGTGACCGTAAAGAGAGAGCAAGCCATATACTACTTGAGCAAGAAGTTTACTGGCTATGAAGCCAAGTACACTTTGTTGGAAAGAACTTGTTGTGCCTTAACTTAGGTCGCCCAGAAGCTCAGACATTATCTTTTGGCTTACACCACATATCTCATAACCAGAATGAATCCTCTGAAGTACGTATTCCAAAAAACCAATGCCCACGGAGAGGAAGGCTAGCAAAATGGAAAAGCCTGCTCACTGAGTTTGATATTTTTTATGTCACCTGCACGGAAATGAAAGCCCAAGCCTTGGATGATCATATAGCTGAGAACCCGGTTGATGATGAATACCAGCCCTTGAGCACTTACTTCCCAGACGAAGAGGTAAATTCTGTTGAAGTAATTCCAGAGGACACCAATGCTTGGAAAATGTTCTTTGATGGAGCAGTAAATGCAAAAGGTGTCGGGATTGGGGAAATTTAAATTTCACTCACTGGTCAGCACTATCCGGCCACAGCCTGGCTTCGGTTCTTCTATATGAACAACACTGTCGAATATGAAGCTGGAATTATGGGCATGAGCATGGCAGTTGACCTGGATGTGGTAGAATTATTAATCATGGGAGATTCTGATTTGATCATTCGGCAAGCATAAGGTGAATGGGAAACTCGAGACATCAAGCTTATCCCATACAGGCAGCATGTGGAAGATCTTAGCAAACAGTTCAAGTCTGTTGAATTCAGGTATATTCCTCAACTCCACAACGAGTTAGCTGATGCACTAGCTACTTTGGCTGCAATGTTGTCGTATCCGGGCAATGCCCATATTGACCCGTTGGAGATCCGAATTCGAGAAAGACATGGTTATTGCAATACTGTAGAAATAGAACCAGATGTTCAGCCATGGTATCGTGATATTAAAAGGTTCTTGAAAACAAAGGAATACCCCGAGCAGGCCAATGGAGACCAAAAGAGAACCATTAAAAGGCTTTCCAGCAGTTTCTTCTTAAGCGGAGAAGTTTTATACAAAACAACTCCAGATCTGAATCTTTTGAGGTGTGTAGATTCCAAAGAAGCTGAAAAGATATGAATGAAGTGCATTCGAGAGTATGTGGCCTCCATATGAACGGATATGTCCTGGCAAAGAAAATCATGCGGACAGGTTATAACTGGATGACCATGGAAAACGATTGCTTCAGTTTTGTCCGGAAGTGCAATCAGTGTCAGATACAAGATGACCTAATTCATGCACCGCCTTCAGAGTTGCATCATATGTCAACACCTTGGTTGTTTGTTGCTTGGGGTATGGATGTCATTGAGCCAATCGAGCTGAAAGCCTCAAATGAGAACAGATTCATCTTGGTTGCCATTGATTATTTCACAAAGTGGGTTGAAGCAGTCACTTTCAAATCTGTCACCAAGAAAGTAGTGGTGGACTTCGTACATTCCAACATTATTTGTTGTTTTCATATTCCAAAAACTATCATTACAGACAATGCTTCAAATATGAACAGTCACTTGATGAGGGAGGTATGCAAACAGTTTAAAATTACGCACCGCAATTCTACCCCTTACCGACCCAAAGCCAATGGCGTCGTTGAAGCGGCAAACAAGAACATCAAGAAGATCCTCAGAAAAATGATTCAAATTTCTAGACAGTGGCGTGAGAAGCTGCCTTTTGCATTATTGGGATATTTCACAACCGTGCGCACATCCGTTGGGGCCACGCCTTACTTATTGGTTTATGGCACTGAAGCTGTAATACCTGCAGAAGTAGAAATTCCCTCTCTTCGAATTATTGTTGAAACTGAGATCGAGGATGATGAATGGGTCAAGACCCGGCTGGAACAATTAACTATGATTGATGAAAAGCGAATGGCCGCAGTTTGTCACAGGCAGTTGTACCAATAAAGAATGGCTCGCGCTTATAACAAGAAAGTGTGGCCTAGAAAATTGAAGTGGGGCAACTTGTTCTAAGGCGTATTCCCGCATCATGAGGAAGCAAAAGGAAAGTTCGCTCCAAATTGGAAAGTTCCGTACATTATAAGAAAACTGTTGCCGAAAGGGGCATTGTACTTGGGAGACATTGAAGGAAATGACCCCGAAATAATTGTCAATGCGGATGCGGTCAAAAGGTATTATGTTTAACCTCTTTCGCGGTCTTAATACTCTCTGATTGGGATGAAGAAAGCTTTCATTCTCTTTACCCAAACACTGTCAACCATTTGCAAACCCTTTGAGCTGGTTACTCTTCTTTGATCACCCTCTTTGGAACCCGAAAGTCATATACCAAAAGAAAAATGAAATAAAAACAAAACAAAACAAAAGTAAAACAAAAACAAAAGATTCCTTGAACTACGTTCGACTTGATTCCGAAAGGATATGTAGGCAGCCTCATTCCGGGGTTCAGTCACACAAAAATAAAAATCTAAATTTCCCCAAAGTTGAAACTGGGGCAGAAGTTATAATGGATCGGCGATGGTTCCGCCTGAAAGTTTCCAAAGTTGTAAAACGATCCAAATTCTTTTACCCAAATCCTTTTAAGTCCTTTTGATCAATCAGTGAGAACGTACTTGGATCTGATACAACTGAATGAGAGAGTCTTATCGGTAAAAACCCTCTCGGACACTGTAAGGCGATGGTGAGCAGATAAATGGAAATGAATGGGATGATGTCAATTTGGTTAAATTTTACAGTTTCAACATTATCTTTAAACATAAGGCTTCTATAGTTTTCTGCATATGTTATTGAATAAGGTGAAGTCAATTTGAGGATATTGAAAGATGTTGTTGTTGGTCACATGGCTATAGTTTGCAGATTTGGCCAACTGGCTATAGTTTGCAGATTTGGCCACCAGTTGGCCAAATCAGCAAGATCTAAGCCAAAGAGTGGGATTCTGCTGTTGGTAGTGTGCTGAAGATTGGTTATTTCATATTTCGGATTAAAGTTATGTAGATAGATCATATTCAAATTGGAAAGTATCCGTTAGTCTAGCAATTTTATTAAAAATTGTAATATAAGTGATTAATGTTTTGAAGTTTGGATTCTGATTCTTGTAGAATGGTTTAGTTGTAAATCTTAAATATTTGATAAGCATGTCTTCCTATTTAAAGTAACTTGTATTTGTTTTTCCTTAGCACTAATGCACTAAAAATGCATTTACCAATATTTTTTCACTAAAAGTGAATTTGGTTCCTCAACTGTTTAAAGTCACTACTCGCAGGCCCATGATTTGCTAACGATCAGTTCTAAAAGGGGAAATGAATTCTTGTGCTATGAAATCTCAACTCATCTTATTAGTTGTTGTGATCCAATGTTGTGCAGATTTGAGTCTCAAATAATGGAGTCATATTTGTCTTAATAAAAATGGGGACGATAGAATAATCGACCACTTATCGAATTTAAATCTCACACCCTACATCATTATACTTATATCCATATGCGCAGGCCCAGCAATGATCTCACAATTTAGAAAAAAATAACTCATGAACATTGTAGCTTGCTTTAGGCGCGTAATTAAATCATCACGGCTATGGGTACGGTTCCCCTGGCATATTCGTGGTATGTAATCTCATTCGGGTGTGCATTTCATGTGACCCGATCATAACTTCGAGAATTAATAATAAAATAAACACATTAAATCGCATGTGCATTTCATGTGACGCAATTTGCAATGTGTTCAAAAACCATAAGTGTGCGACATCACGACTTATTTAAATAAACTCCATAAATAATCAAAAGCGGTTTAAAAAACATAAAAATGTATAATAGGTTTAAAACTTATAATAAATCAGATAATTTGTCCAATTATTAATAGTTGAGCGGCCGTGCTAAAACTACGGAACTCGAGAGTGCCTCACACCTTCTCCCGGGTTAACAGAATTCTTTACCCGGTCTTCTGGTTTTGCAGACTTTAAAACAGAGTCAAAATTCTTCGATTTGGGATTTAAAATAATTCGGTGACTTGGGACTCCATAAATTATTCCAAGTGGCGACTCTTAAATTAAAGAAAATAATCTCATTTCGATTATGTCACTTAAATTGAAAAAACTCCCTTATCTCCCTCGGGAAAAAAAGAGGTGTGACAGACTTGAATTTAGGTTTGCATGTATCGAATGGAACCAACGAATTGGTCGATCGAGAACAGGAACATAATTATTGGAGCTGAAGTTCCCATAGCTCTGATACCATATCAATTTTGGATAGTCTGCTAGAAATGAGCTTGAGCTAAGCTCTAATGGAGATTCGCTGGAAGCTTCGGGAAGAAGCAGCCGTGTGAGGAAAAAGAGATGATGAGAAGAAGAAGAAAAAAATGGGAAAATAATCTCAATCTATTATTCTTCAGTTGGAGAGTTATATACAAACTAGTAAGGAAATAACATAGCTATTACAGCTGGCAACTAACTGCCATACAGCTGGAAACTAACAACTAACTAACAAACTTAACAAACTACCAATTAACAACTAATAATTAATAAACTGTATCTTAACAATATGCATTCTGTATGTTATATACAAAATTATACAAATTTTGTACACTTTTCTCGGTTACCAGATATAAATAGTTTCTGGCACGGGCTAAAAGTGGCAATACTCCATTAACTTCTTGTGCAAATTTGGAGATTTCTTAAGGCCTTATAATTTAAGAGCCCGTTTGTCCATAACAAAATTTTCATTTTGTTTCAAAATTAGTATTTATCTATGAAAGTTTCAAATTTCCCTTGAAGTTGAATTCGTAATTTTAAGGAAATTTAAAAATTTTCAAAAAATTATTTTTCAAAATTTTCACTTTAAAATACTCACAAAAAATTAAAGAACTCAAATTGTATTCACATTCCAATAAAATTTTAATTTTTAAATACTACTTTCACTTAATTTTTTTAATACTTTTTTTTTCAAAATTGTACGATTCTTATGTCCAAACGCCCTCTGAGTCCTTGTGTGGAAGGGAAGAAACGCGTCACTATAGTACTATTCACTTATTTGAATCAGTTTGAATTATTAAATTAATCTGTATCAGTCGTGCATACTTTTTCATTATGTCGTCACTGTCAGTTTATAGGAATTGACCTTTGCTAAATCAAAATGCCATGGACTTCATGTAATTGAAGCATTCGAGGCAGTGATTATGTTCTGTTGTAACTCTAATTCGTGATCTCGGTCAACTAATGAAAGTCACAGTACATGAGATTAAAATTGAGATGAATTTATTTCATGTTTGATTAAAATAAAACTACGATATAACTAATCTCTCGAATTAATTATCCCCAAATTATAGTATTTTTCATTTCAATGAAAAAGTGAAATAATAATTTCCGAATAACAAATTCTAAAATAATTAATACTAGTATAACTAGTTTCCTAAACAAACGAGTCTAATGGTTGAGGCAAGATTGTTGTACTGTTGATTTAGTGCTTATTCGTAATATTAAAAAGCATTATTTTTTTGTTTCTTTTACCTAATTATTGAGCCTAATTAATTGCATATCGTAATCTCTTATTCTTGTGTTGGTTCTCTAGCACTTCTAAAGCCATCACATGTATATGTTAGGTGTAACGACCTAATCGGTCGTTTTGAGCTCAAGCGTGTTGTTCAGCGATTTGAAGTCATAAGCAGCTCCATTTCAGGTATTATGACTCGTGGGCATGGTCGTAGTTGAATTTCGGGAAGTTCGGAGTCAAATTGGAAAGAAAACTCTCATTTCAGAAGCCTTAAGTTGGAGAAATTGACTAAGATTGAAATTTGGAGTAAACGACCTCTAAATCAGGATTTGAAGGTTCATGCAGGTT
Source organism: Nicotiana paniculata (assembly GCA_005239505.1). Lineage (NCBI taxonomy): Eukaryota > Viridiplantae > Streptophyta > Magnoliopsida > Solanales > Solanaceae > Nicotiana > Nicotiana paniculata. The sequence continues at coordinate 50,039 of MDKI01086645.1, forward strand.
CGTATGATGATTTCGGACTTGGGCGTATGTCCGGATCGGGCTTTGGATAACCCGGGAGCGTTTCAGCGTATATTGTGGAAGTCAGCATTTTGAAGAAATTTCCTAAGTTTGGCTTAAAGCGCATTTCAATGATGTAGATATCCGTTTGGGATTCCAAGCCTGGGAATAGCTCTGTATGGTGATTCTGGAGTTGGGAGCGCGATCAGAAGTGAATTCGGATGTCCGTAGGTTATTTTGAAGTCATTTGGCTAAAGATGGAATTTGAAGGTTTTTGAGAAATTCGACCGGAAGTGGAAATTTAGATATCGAGGTCGGAATGCGATTCCGGAAGTTGGAGCAGGTCTGTAATGTCGAATATGACTTGTGTGCAAAATTTAGGATCAATCGGATGTGATTTGATAGGTTTCGGCATCAAAGGTGGAAGTTCAAAATTTCAAGTTCTTAAAGTTTGAATTTCAGTGCAATCCATGGTTTCGGTGTTGTTTGATGTGAATTGAGGCCTCGAGTAAGTCCGAATTATGTTATGGAACAGGTTGGTGTAATTGGACGGGGTCCCGGGGGCCTCGGGTGGATTCCGGGTGCTTAACGGACCAAGTTTGGAGTTTGAAGAATGCTGAGGTTGCTGTCATCTGGTATGACTGCACCTGCGAGGCTTTGGCGCCGCAGGTGCGAAATTTTGGTGGCTTGGCTAGGAGCGCAGGTGCGATGTAATTTTCGCACCTGCGAAGGCGCATATGCGGACAATGGGGCGCATGTGCGAGTTTTGGCTCGAGCTGAGGAGGCCGCAGGTGCGGGAGTTTGGGCGCAGAAATGGATCGCAGGTGCGGATATCGGCCTGGGCAGAATGTTTTAAAACGGGATTTCTTGGTCATTTCTTCATTATTTCACTTGGCATGGGTGATTGTGGGGAGCTTCAAGGAGGGGTTTTCGTCAAGGATCACAAGGTAAGTTATTCCCACTCATCTCAAGTTAAATACAAGGTTTATGCATGGAATTAGACATGGAAATTAGTAGGAAATTGAGATTTTTGGAGGAAAAACCTAGAAATTGTAATTTGGATTTTTACCACGAATTGAGCATGAATATTTGAGTAAAATGATATATTTGAGTTAGTAAGACTATTGGTAGGGTATATCTTCGAGAAATTTCGGAATCCGGGCACGTGGGCCTGAGGGCATTTTGGTCAATTCCTTAAGTGGAGATGGGTGTTTATATAATCTGAATTGTTAACAGATATTAGAGTATATTTTCATTGGTTTGTCGTTATTTGGATAGTTTTGGGGCTTCGTGCGTCCATTGGAGTCGTCAGAAGGGCTTGGAAGCCGGTAATGGAATTTTGGAGCGAGGTAAGTCTCCTTCCTAACTTTGTGAGAGGAAATTGTCCCCCTAGGTGAACTAATTAAATATGTGCTACTATCTGCAGGGGCTAAGTACGCACGAGGTGACGGGAATCCGTGCGTAGCTACTATTATGCCATGTCCGGGTAGTGTAGGACCCACTAGCATGCCTTACGTGTTGTACATGTGATCCTACCAATAATATTAGACTGTTAATGCTATTGAATCAGTAATTTATTTCCGAAGAAGACTAGAGTGTAACTCTCTTAATCATTTAGAAAGAGAATTGATTCCTCCGTGGATAATTGTATTCCTGATAAGGTTATATTATTGAATACTATTAAACTTGGCAAATGAGTTTCAAAACAAATATTTAAATGCTATTTTTTCGTGTTCCTTTAAGAAGAATTTTACCACTTTCTTCGGTAACTGCTTTCTTGATAAAAATGTGAACTTATTGTGTGAATATGTGTATCTATGGGTGCCTGAGTCGCATGTATGATTCGCGAGCAGGATAACCCTGTATTTATGTATAACTGCGTCGCATGATCGATTCGCGAGTGGGGCAGATAGATGCATATATGGTTCAAGTCGTTCGACCCTCGGCAGTGCACAGTTTATTATTGTTGGTCCGCGCCATTCGACCCTCAGCACTTTATTTGCGCATGATAATTGTTGCGTATTTCCTGTGATTTATACATGTTTATCGTCCTAAGAAAATTATTAATTTCCAGTTAAAAAGAAGAAAAATTGATGTGTAAAATGTGAAATAAGTCTGATGTTTCTTATCCCTGATTATTTCTTTAAAATTGATGTGTAAAATGTGAAATAAGTCTGATGTTTCTTATCCCTGATTATTTCTTTAAAATTGTCGACTAAAATGACGAAGATTTTAAGTGTTAAATGTGGAAGAAGTTGATATTATTTATTCCTGATTTTAATAAATTGCCTATGACACTCATGCTTAGTGTCTCACTTGATTATACTAAATTGACTTCTAGCAAGTGTCTAATTCGACCTCTCGTCACTACCTCTCTGAGGTTAGGCGGGATACTTACTGAGTACACGTTGTTTTCATACTTATGCTACACTTATTGTGCATTTTTATTGCACAGGTACTTTCATAGCGATGTGGCTGGTTTGGAGACTTAGGCGAGCTGCATCATACGGAGGCGATCCGCAGCTGACAGAGTCTCCCTCATATTGTATTAAATTTCATTTCAAATTCCTTGTCCAATTCGTATTTCGGACAAGCTTTGTAGTATTTGTGAAATTCTTAGAATTTGCTCATGCACTTGTGACACCGGGTTCTGGGATGTGTATGGGATGTATTTTATAACAATGGAATATTAAACTGTCGCATTTACTTAACGGATTTTGTTTAGCTATTACGTAATAAGTTAAAGGTAATGATTTCAAAAAAGTTAAAAAAATAGAAATTTATTTCAACTAATTAATGATTGGCTTGCCTGACGATGGTGTCCGACGCCATCACGACCTTAATAGATTTTGGGTCGTGAAAACTTGGTAGCAGAGCACTAGGTTCCCTTAGGTTTCACGAGTCATGAGCAAGTCTAGTAGAGTCTTGCGGATCGGTATGGAGACGCCTGTACTTATCTTCGAGAGGTTATAGGGCTGTTAGGAGTACTTCCCTTCTTGATTCCTCATCGTGCGATTTGATTCCTCTGTGGCTTATGCCTACGTTTCTTCCTACTCAATCTTACGCGTCGCGAAGCGCTTGCTATGAATCATGAATTTGAGGAATTGGAATGGTGCTACGGATATGATGCGCGATGTTTTCCATGTGTAATTGGTTGGGGATGTTATTATGGCCCTGCAGAAGGATAATGTGTTGTTTCAGCTCAGTAGTTGTGTTTCTGAGATCCTTAAGGCTATGCTCAGGTAGTGATGATGCTTACGATTTTTTATCGCGCGATGTCGATATGATGATAGAGCGCTTGCCCATATGTTGGGGGTGATGAATGTCTTGAAGGGAGGTCTTCTCAGAGTGTGATGTCGAGATTTCGGTATTTTAGTTCCGGCAGAGAAAAGGCATTTGGACTATAAATGGTCAGGTTTCGGGTTGATAAAGTAGTAAGACTTGGTGTTTTCAAGTAAGGTGGATTATTCACCTATGATGTGATATCGTCGTCATTGATCGAATGGAATATGTTAAGTTTGTCGGTGCTATGGTTTCTTCAGTTGCATGGGGTCAAAGTATTGTGAAGAAGTATTAAAGAAGCGGCTGTCAGAGACCGTGAGGTGCGGTGGTTCAGTTCTAGATAAGTGTTGATAATGAAGACAGCTCGAGAAAGATGATCCTCAGAGAGTTTGAAGTCGTGGTGATCTACTGGTGTAAGAGCTGCAAAGAATGATATTGAATTGGACAGCATACGACGAAGGAAGACATGTGAGAAGTGTCAGGTAGCGGCTAAATTTCTAAAAGGCCAGGTGTAAGGGACGGAAGTCAGGTAGTTTTGTAAAGGAATGAGTTTAACAAGTGGGAGACTGGCAGCGTAGCACCGGAGTTCAGTGGTAAGACAGCTGCCTATCTTGAGGGAAAGTTTGAGAGTTTTAGTGGATGGTTATTAGGTCCACGAGATTAAGTTAAAACGTGGGTTATTTCGGCGAAAGGTTGGATACAACAGGGAGGAGTTGTTAGGAGTGAAGAAGGACGCAATGTGGCGGTGAATTTGAAGGTGTTGTAGCGCATTTAGTAGATGTCCATGAGGAGCGGACGGAATGGTAAATTTGGTGAATAATAGTAGGGTGTAGAGTGGTGCAAGGAGTAGCTTTGGGCTAAGTGGGGGAGTCCCACCACCTGCAGTTGGGTTGTAGGATTGTGTTATCATGGGGTTGCGGATTGTCGGCGTAATGGAAAGTTATTGCAGCTAAGGGAAAGGAGTAAAATGGTGATTGAGCGTGGGATTTGACGAATGTGTGCAAAAGTTGGCCCTATTGGACCAGGGTTAGGCTTTGGAAGATTCATAATTTATGCTTAAGGAATAGGCGAGTTGTTAGGATAGTGACTCAGTCAAGTGCTTCATTGAAAAGGATGTTCGTGTGCTAGAAGAGCCTTGGAGTTTATTGTATTTGGGGCCAGTCAGGGTGGGTGACTCTCAGCAGCGGTCCTAGTAAATTCGAAGGTTAAGAACGTGGCGTTTAAGGGTTTCAGGCAGCAGTATGATTAAGAGTCAAGCTTTTGCAATATAATTCCTGAGAAAGGGAAAATAATTGGAGTGTTCTATGTTATTTTCAGCGTGCAGGATAGTATTGGAGGAGTGAGAGAAATAAACTCTGGGTTGTAGAGATATTATCAAGAGCGTATGAGACGGGTTGTGGGATTTAGGCAGCATGGTCTCGTGAATCAAGGTCACTTGGGATGAGTGAGGGTTGAGTTGCTATGAGTTGAATGGGGTTACTATTATTTATGAGGCAGTTAAGGATGATTAAAATAAGGTAGATTGATTAGCCATGGTTGAAATGGCACATGTGCGGCAGTGATCAGTTTCGTCAGCGTGATTGAGTTATGTGTGTGGTTTGCGCAGTGTGTGCGAGGTTTGACGGCCGCCGTAACAGATTTAATTTGGGAGCATTCGACTGCTATGGCCTGTCAGGTGTAGGCGGATCCCGGAAGGTTTATGGTGGTTCAGACCACTACTTGAGGATTTGCATGTATAGTGATTGTGGGAATTCACTCGTGTGTTGTGGTGGTTCTCTTGAATTGAGGTAAGTAAAAGGTTTCTATATGATGAGGTATTTTCCCTATTAGTGGTTCAGGAGTTATAATGGAATTCTTGTGCCATCTCCTATTGGCATGTTAGGTGCGGTAAGCAGTATGTAACTGGAAGTAAGGAATCGATATTGCGGTTCGGTGTTAACAAGGATGTCATGAGCTCGGATGAGCAAGAAAAGTGATTTGAAAGTTCAGAGTGAGATGGTGTTATCTTCAGTGTCACCTGAGATCGATATTCGGTGGAAGATGTTTGTACCCTGGTCATGGGTTCTTGATGTGTTTTGCGGCATTAGTGTGGTCGGTGGTATGGATGTGCAGACTTGTTACCTCGTGGAAGGTCGTGGGAGAGTGACCACGGGAAGATGGTATAAGTGTGACAGGTAGTCACCTGATTAATTGAAGATTTATACCAAGTATAAGGAAATTCAATATTGCTTGTTTGAAATTTTTGCCAGGAAGGCGTTCAGTCCAGCTGGTTTTGGATTGTGGGGTGTTGTCCCGGCTATGATGGTTTTTCTTGCGTATTATGAGAGGAAGTGGGTTAATATGGACCCAGGTAAAGCTATTAGCCTAGTTCGGTGCGAGCAAGGTAGACTCGATGTTTGTGGATGGATTTAAATATAACTATGGGCTCCGTACGAGTCAAGCGTGTTCGTTCGGTATAGCGCTTTTCATGGAAAGGTATTAGAACAGAAGATGTTTTTCCATCTTTGTTCATCTTATGAGATATTCTGTTGTGCCGTGTGAGTTGTGGAACGGCTTGAGAATTTCCTATGTGTTAAGATTCGGCGTAGTAATGATGTTATGTGAGCAGGAGGGCTCTTGAGATTTCAGAGTATATATATATATAGATCGCACCTCAGTTGTGCTTAATTTTTGTAGCATATGGCTCTATCAGTCTCCCTAGGACGGTATTATGCACTTACCGGTATTCAGTAAATTGTATCAGTGAGCAATTCAGCTCCGTGTATATTTCCTTATGTGAATTTTATGTGTGGACCGAGATGATTTGTGTCTGAACAGTTCATACTGGGTGAGACGAGGTTATTGGATTAAGGATCAGCGCGATAAGATTATGCGGAATATATTAAAGGATAATTACCATTATTTGGTTCGTAATGAGATGATGATCTAAGTCAAAAAGGAGAGATTCAATGTTTGGTTAACTCTGCAATTGGTTAGAAATCTCTACACACTTCCTCCGTTGTGGTGGTATCGCCAGCATTGTAGCAGGATGTATATATATATATATATATATATATATATCATGAGGTGCATTGGGAGCATCAGATTCGTAGAATTTTGGCTATTAAGGTTCAGGGAGTGTCATTGTGGTCAGATGATGAATTATGCGGTGCATGGTGCTAATTCAGCAAAGGCATGCGGTCATGCTCTGGTATATCTTGTGGTAGTTGATACGGTGTTTATATATTGGAACTAGGCCTGGCAGAGAAATTTCAGGCGTTGGAACTGGATTCTGAGCTTATTATATGGATAAAAGAAGAAATCTTCAGATTTGATCAAGCTAATGTACTCAATTGGGTTGTGGTAGCACGGTCTGGTGCATGAGGTGTTAAGCAGTGATTTCAGATAACTTCAGAGCAGTTCTTAGCACGTTCGACGACGAACGTCTGTTTAAGTGGGGGAGAATGTAACGACCCGACCGGTCATTTTGAGCTCTAGCACGTCGTTCAGCGGTTTAAAGTCATGAGCAGCTCAATTTCAGGTATTATGACTCGTGGGCATGGTCGGAGTTGAATTTCGGGAAGTTCGGAGTCAAATCGAAAAGAAAATTCTCATTTCAGAAGCCTTAAGTTGGAGAAATTGACTAAGATTAGAATTTGGAGTAAACGACCTCTGAATCAGGATTTGAACGTTCCTGCAGGTTCGTATGATGACTTCGGACTTGGACGTATGTCCGGATCGGGCTTTGGCTAACCAGGGAGCGTTTCGGCATATATTGTGGAAGTCAGCATTTTGAAGAAATTTCCTAAGTTTGGCTTGAAGCGCATTTCAGTGATGTAGATGTCCGTTTGGGATTCCGAGCCTGGAAATAGCTCCGTATGGTGATTCTGGAGTTGGGAGCGCGATCGGAAATGAATTCGGATGTTCGTAGGTTATTTTGAAATCATTTGGCTAAAGATAGGAATTTGAAGGTTTTTGAGAAATCCGACCGAAAGTGGAAATTTGGATATCGGGGTCGGAATGCGATTCCGGAAGTTGGAGAAGGTCCATAATGTCGAATATGACTTGTGTGCAAAATTTAGGATCAATCGGATGTGATTTGATAGGTTTCGGCATCGGAGGTGGAAGTTCGAAATTTCAAGTTCTTAAAGTTTGAATTTTAGTGCGATCTGTGGTTTCGATGTTGTTTGATGTGAATTGAGGCCTCGAGCAAGTCCGCATGATGTTTTGGAATAGGTTGGTATAATTGGACGGGGTCCCGGGTGCCTCGGGTGGATTCCGGGTGATTAACGGACCAAGTTTGGAGTTTGAAGAATGTTGAGGTTGCTGTCATCTGGTGTGACTGCACCTGCGAGGCTTTGGCGCCGCAGGTACGAAATTTTGGTGGCTTGGCTGGAGCATAGGTGCGATGTAATTTCCGCACCTGCGAAGGAGTAGATGCGCACAATGGGGCGCAGGTGCGAGTTTTGGCTGGAGCTGAGGAGGCCGCAGGTGCGGGAGTTTAGGCGCACCTGCGGAATCACAGGTGCGAGAAGTGGATCGCAGGTGCGGATATCGGCCTGGGCAGAATGTTTTAAAACGGGATTTCTTGGATATTTCTTCATTATTTCACTTGGCATGGGCGATTGTGGGGAGCTTCAAGGAGGGGTTTTCGTCAAGGATCACAAGGTAAGTTATTCCCACTCATCTCAAGTTAAATACAAGGTTTATGCATCGAATTAGACATGGAAATTAGTAATTTTTGGAGGAAAAACCTAGAAATTGTAATTTGGATTTTTACCACGAATTGAGCATGAATATTTGAGTAAAATGATATATTTGAGTTAGTAAGAATATGGGTAGGGTATATCTTCAAGAAATTTCGGAATCCAGGCACGTGGGCCCGAGGGCATTTTGGTCAATTCCATAAGCGGAGATGAGAGTTTATATAATCTGAATTGTTAATAGATATTAGAGTATATTTTCATTGGTTTGTCGTTATGTGGATAGTTTTGGGGCGTCGTGCGTCCATTGGAGTCGTCGGAAGGGCTTGAAATCCGGTTATGGAATTTCGGAGCGAGGTAAATCTCCTTTCTAACTTTGTGATGGGGAATTGTCCATCTAGGTGAACTAATTAAATATGTTCTACTATCAGCGGGGGCTACGTACGCACGAGGTGACGGGAGTCCGTGCGTAGTTACTATTATGTCATATCCTGATAGTCTAGGACCCACTAGCATGCATTACGTGTTGTACATATGATCCTTCCAATAATATTAGACTGTTAAAGCTATTGAATCGGTAATTTATTTCCTAAGAAGACTAGAGTGTTCCTCTCTTAATCATTTAGAAAGAGAATTGATTCCTCCATGGATAATTGTATTCCTGATAAGGTTATATTATTGAATACTATTAAACTTGGCAATGAGTTTCAAAACAAAGATTTAAATGCAATTTTTTCGTGTTCCTTTAAGAAGAATTTTACCACTTTCCTGGGTAACTGCTTTCTTGATAAAAATGTGAACTTATTGTGTGAATATGTGTATCTATGGGTGCCTGAGTCGCATGTATGATTCGCGAGCAGGATAACCCTGTATTTATGTATAACCGCGTCGCATGATCGATTCGCGAGTAGGGCAGATAGATGCATCTATTGTTCGAGCCGTTCGTCCCTCGGCAATGCACAATTTATTATTGTTGGTCCGCGCTGTTCGACCCTCGTCACTTTGTTTGCACATGATAATTGCTGCGTATTTCCTGTGATTTATACATGTTTATCGGCCTGAGGAAATTCTTAATTGTCAGTTAAAAAGAAGAAGAATTGATGTGTAAAATGTGAAATAAGTCTGATGTTTCTTATCCCTGATTATTTCCTTAAAATTGTCTACTGAAATGACGAAGATTTTAAGTGTTAAATGTGGAAGAAGTTGATATTATTTACTCCTGATTTTAATAAATTGCCTATGACACTCATGCTTAGTGTCTCACTTGATTATACTAAATTGACTTCTAGCAAGTATCTAATTCGACGTCTCGTCACTACCTCTCTAAGGTTAGGCGGGATACTTACTGAGTACACGTTGTTTTCGTACTCATGCTACACTTGTTGTGCATTTTTATTGCACATTTACTTTGATAGCGATGTGGCTGGTTTGGAGACTTAGGCGAGATGCATCATCCGGAGGCGATCCGCAGCTGATAGAGTCTCCCTCATATTTTATTAAATTTCATCTCAAATTCCTTTTCCAATTCGTATTTCGGACAAGCTTTGTAGTATTTGTGAAATTCTTAGAATTTGCTCATGCACTTGTGACACCGGGTTCTGGGATGTGTAGGGGATGTATTTTATAACAATGGAATATTAACTGTCGTATTTACTTAACGGATTTTGTTTAGCTATTACGTAATAAGTTAAAGGTAATGATTTCAAAAATGTTAAAAAAAATAGAAATTTATTTCAACTAATTAATGATTGGCTTGCCTGATGATGGTGTCCGACGCCATCACAACCTTAATAGATTTTGGGTCGTGACATTAGGGGCCTGACGAAGGTAAAGTCATAGTTGGTACTCCAGAGAACCCCTCTTATCTCCTTCACACAACTTTCGTCTTTGTTCTTCACTTGTTTTTCTTTTCTTTTTTTGTTTTCTTTTTTGGTTTTGAGCATCATCAGGCATTAACGTTTGATTGAATTAAAAAAAAAAAAAGAATTTGCACACTTAGCTTTTTAGTTTTTAGAAAAACCATTTGACTCAATTTGGATATTATGACAAAAAATTAAATCGAAAAATCTTGCTATGTACTCGTCACTCTAGGACCATCAAATCGCAAATTTGAGATTATTTTGTTTCCTTATTTTGAAAGATCTGAATCACTGGGTTTGAAAATCTTTTTTTTTAAGGTTATTTTCTAAACAGACCCAAATATACACTATTTAATATAACAAATGGAATCTGGGAAGGTAGAGTGTTCGCAGACCTTATCCCTACTAGGGAAGAGCGGTTGTTTCCCTCGGCTCTCGAGAAAACGAATACCCTATTTAAATAATAAAAAATTAAAAAATCGAAATTACAACCTTAAAGTTTACTAACTCCAAACAAAGGCCATAATGCTGAACAGGGAGTTGTCATGGTCAAAGAACCGAACATTACACGTTAAACAGTAGTCATCATGAGAGTCGCAAAAGACTTTCACAAAATTGGCAAAAGCTCCTACTAATGTTGTAACGATCCGATCGGTTATTTTGTGTTCTAGGAACCCGTGTCCCTAAATGAGACTTCTCATAGTTATTTTTACTGATTTATGACTTACGGGGATGGGTGGTTCGAAGTTTGGAGGAGTTTGGAGGGCTATAGGAACACTTAGTTCCTTAAGGTTGGCCTTAAAGGCCAAATTTGACTTCAATCAACATTTTCAGTAAACGACCCTGGAATCGAGATTCTAAGATTCCGGTAGGTTCGTATGATAATTTCGGACTTGGCGTGTGTTCGGAACGAGTTTGGGATGACCCGGGAGCGTTTTGGCACCAAATAGTGAAACAAGAATGTCCTTAAGTTCAAATTGAGGTTTGGAACGTGTTTTTGTGTTATCGAGGGCCGAACGGAATTTCGATACCGAGAATAGTTCTGTTATGTCATTTATGACTTTCTTGTAAAATTTGGTGTCATTCCGAGTAGTATAGATAGGTTCGGCATATTGTTAGCGAATTCAAAGAACTTGAAGTTCTTAAGTTTGATCCAATAGGTTTTGGGTATGATTTTAGATTTAGCACTGTTTCGGACGTTCCGAAGGCTCGAGCGAGTCCGTATTATGATTTAGGACTTGTTGGTATATTTGGACGAGGTCTCGGGTGGGCCCAGATGCCATTCGGGAATCGAGCGAGGCAAAAACCAGCCAAAAATGATTGTTGGTTCACCAGATCTGGTGCGACCGCACCTGCGGAGGTCAAGTCGCAGGTGCGACTCCTAGGGGAGCTGCCCATCTCCGCAGGTGCGGACCCCCTTTCCACAGAAACGGAGCCGCAGGTGCGAACTCCGCTCCGCAGGTGCGAAACCAGGCCCCCTTCCCCTTCTCTGCAGGTGCGAGATTTTTCTCGCAGATGCGAGTCCGCAAGTGCAGTCCTCGAGCCGCAGGTGCGAAAAGCCTGTAGGCAGTGCACTTCGTTTTAAACACGGGACTTAGTCATTTTTGAACACTTTTCTTCATTCTTGAGCGATTTTGAGAGCATGCAAGGAGGGTATTTGACCTAGCTACTGTAAGGCAAGTAATTCCTACTATAAATTTAGCTTAATACTTGAATTTCTAGGTAGATTAACACATTAAATTAGTGGGAATCATGGATTTAGAGTAAAACCTAAGTTTTGACAAAAAAGGGAAATTACAAAGAAATGTGTTACGGAATCGTACAAAAACCATATAATATTGATCCTTAGGCTATGGGTAAGTATTTCCTCCGGAAATTTTCGGAATCCGAGTATGTGGGCCCGGGGGCGTATTTTGGGATTTTGCAATTTAGGTTAAAATAATCATTTAAATAGGAAAATTTCATACTTTTGAGTATAGATTGATTTATTTATGCAATATTTGACTAGTTTCGAGTCCTTGGGCGACGAATTTGAAGTTTCAGGCGCGTTCTTGACCCGGAAAGTAGGCTTGACACGAGGTAAGTCTCCTTTCTAACCTTGTAAGAAGGAATTTTCCCCATAGGTGAATCAAATGATTATGTGTTATTGTTGTGGGGGACTACGTACGTGCGAGGTGACGAGAGCCCGTGCGAGGTGACGAGAGCCCGTGCATAGTGACTATTATTGTTATGTCCGGGTAGTTAGACCCACACCATGCCATGTGAATTCCATTAACTCGAGTTATATGCCTTGTAACTTCATTGTATGCAAACTTTGTTTTTAAGAAAATCGAGAATTTGATGTTTTAAAGGAATTGTTATTTGAAAAGAATTGAAAGAAAGATGTTGTGTTTTCATGCGAATGCTTCACAATTTATATCCCGCGAGCTGAGTGATTCTGTCCCCTACTCTCATAGGAGCGGGACGTATGTCACGGCAGGTTGATAGATGCATCTATGGTTCGCGCTGTTGGACCCTTCGGCAGTGCACAAATATTATTATTATGTTGACCCAGGTCGGATGTCCTTATTCCACTATGCGCATTCTATTTGCCTGATATTGTTTATGACTGTTGAGCTGTGAATTATCCTGGAGGATCGAACTGAAAACTTGTAAATTGATGCTTCACTGCATATTTGGATTTATTTCGATTCGATAATTATTTTCTTACTATCCATGCTTACTTTGTTGTCCTCTTTTAAATTATCACCTAAATTCACTGTTTGGACGCTAGTAAGTGTCAAGTCGACCTCTCGTTACTACTTCTTCGAGATTAGGCGGGATACTTACTGGGTACATATTGTTTATGTACTCATGCTACGCTTTGTACTTAATTGTACAGGTTCTGAGGCAGGTGCATCTGGGTTCCAGTCCGGAGCTCGTTCCTGAGTTTTACTGGTCGAGGCTTCACGATGAGCTGCTCTTCTTGGCGATTTCCAGCAGCACTTTGGAGCTATTCTTTTGTTATTTCTGTCTATACTTACTTAGACAATAGGACAGACTTTCATTCTTTGGATATTATTCTACTAGATGTCTGTAGACTTGTGACACTAATTCCTGGCACACACACGCTAGTAGACTTTATTTTGGGATGTAATCATTAGTTATGACTTCATGATTATTTATTTTGCATAAAATTGCATAAGTTATCCGTTTCTACTTAATGTCTCAAAACTAAGTTAAGCAAGTGTTGAAAAATATTTTTGGGAAACTACCTGAAAACTAGTAGATAATGGTTGGCTTGCCTGACGGCGGTATTGGGCGTCATCGCGACCTGAGTTAGGATTTGGGTCGTGACAAGTGCAGCTACTACACTTTAACTTTCTTTTTCCCGATATAGTTTCGCAACTAACTCTCTCTTTCTGTTTCTTCTTTAACTTCATCACTGGACAGACAGATGAGGCTAGGTATTTTCTGTGTTTGTTTCAATATTACAGAAGAGAAGAATAGATCAGATCATGAATCGTGGAAAGATTGAGATAAAGAAGATAGATAACTCAACAAACAGGCAAGTCACTTACTCCAAAAGAAGAAATGGTATTATCAAGAAAGCTAAAGAGCTTACTGTTCTTTGTGACGCTAAAATCTCACTCCTCATGCTCTCTAGAACCAGGAAATTCCATGAATACACCAGCCCGAACACTACGTATGTCTTTTACACACACACACACAAATATATTAGGTTTTTTTAGAAAGCTAGTACTATATTTTGTTTCTTTCCGACTTCTTCTGTGTGTTAATCAGGCAAAAAAAGATGATAGATCAATATCAGAGGACACTTGGGGTTGATATTTGGAGCACTGACTACGAGGTAATTGTTGGACTTTAAGCATTGGGCTTAAAGACTTTAAGCATTGGGCTTAAAAGTCTAGGAG
>MDKI01166861.1:0-16210 GCA_005239505.1 Nicotiana paniculata
ATATATATATATATATATATATATATATATGTGTGTGTGTGTGTGTGTGTGTGTGTGTGTGATATATATAATTAATATATACTTATTCAAGACGTACATAAATATTAATGAAGGCTTTTTAGTAAATCCAATTCTAAATTGGATTGCCGTGAAGTCCATAAAGGACGTGCGCTACTTCCACGAAACCCATTTGGAATGGGATTAAGATTTCCTTCAGGAAAATACTAATCCAATTTGAATTGGATTAGAAAATTGAAAGTCCATAAAAAGGACTCGTCAGTAACGAAATATATGAAAAATAAAAGAAGACCCAGCAGATATAAAAAAGAAACGAAAAGAGTTTTTGGAGGGGTCACACAAGAAAACTAAGAGATAGTCCTGGCAAAGAAAATCAGTTTTCTTGTTGTGTTATTGGCTGGATTTTGAGAAAATTTCAACACACAATATTTTGTTCAATTTGTTCGCGGGTTTCATTAATCAAAGAGTTGATAGCAAGGGTCGGTCTCGGTGTGGATACGCATAGAGTCTTTGCACTATCGAAGAAGAATTTGAAACAAGATTTTCTTCACCAGGTACGTCTTAGATCCGATCTTTGACATGCAAATAAATTTTTAAACATGAAAAGTTCTGCCTAGGATTGTTATTGTCTTCCGCTGCGTGTTACGAACATCTATATGCAATCCAACAGATTCATCTTCTCTTATGAAATTTCTAGTTAGATGAACACTTCTGTGCTGCATGACGGGGTGATCTTTCCCTCTTGTGAAAGCCGGTATCTCACACGGAGTGATCTTTCCCTCTTGTGAAAGTCGGTATCTCACTTTCAACCTACTGGACCGGAGGCGACCGAGAATGTGATGCAAAAAGGACAGGTGAAAACTCCAATTGTGAAAATGCCTTGAACAAATTAAGGATTAATGGTAGATGGGGTATTTGAGTAGTATACAAGCTACTATCCTCCTAAAAAATACATATTCGCATCTACTGTTTACTCCAAACGAAACATTTTAACTGTAAGACATGAATGAGATTGGTCGAATGGTTACAATTGGAGATGGAATTGCAAATATAATTAATGTATCGGACGAGATATTTTGTACTCCATATACAATCAAGCTTGGAAAAGAAGACCAAGGGATCGGTTGATTCACGTACTAATTATGATGGGATTATAACGTAGGAACTGTTTTATGAGGTCAATAATGATGAGGCTCTGGTAATTGATGGGGTAAATAATAATGTAGAGATTGTTAAGAGGGGACTGCTTATTTTAGGAGTTTTATTTTATCTTTAGTTACTCTTATCTACATACTTATAATTGTTAACATACTGCGAGTATTAATAATGTGAAGTTCAATAAGAGCCAATCAAACGTTGTATTAAGTTATATAACAATTACTTTTTCTTGTACGACCAACCAAATACTCCAATATATAACTTTTATACTGGAAATATTGATGATAATATGGTAAACCAAACGACTCTGAAGAGTATACTCTCTAACTAATTTAATGGGAGATTTAAATTTTATTTATTTGGTAAAATTTTCAAAAGAAGTAGAAGTGAAAAATGAGTAAAAAGTTTTGTACCTACCCCAATAACAGCCACACTTTAGTTTCCCAAGTTTGATTGACTTTATTCATGACAACTGACCACTTGTCAATAGTTTCCTCTTTTGTAGCTCATGAACATAACAAAATTGAATCGAGAAAGACCATATACTCAAACATCAAGCATTCAAGCTATAGAAAAGGAGAATGTTTTCGTCAACTTAGTGACAAAATTTTCCCAAATATAAAAGAATAAGTGTTTACAAAGAGCGTAAAGATTGAGGGGGATAAAGAAAATGGTCAAAAGAGAGCAGAGGGAAGCAACAACGGCTCAACCTCTGCTCTTTCACCGACCAAGAAATTCGTGACCTTGGAAATGGAAACACCGGGCGGCTCAGCCAGGGAGACGCCTCTATATGGCAGCTCCTCAATGGAGCCGACTGAGCTTCACTCGGCTCCATCTGCCATGCTGGCGGATTACCCGCCAGTGCATGGCTTTCAAGACGCGAAAAATTTAATTTGCATGGAATCAGGGAAATTATGGGCAATTGCAGGTCCCATAGCGTTTAATATTCTGTGTAATTATGGGATTAATTCTTTCACAAGCATATTTGTTGGACATATTGGTGATGTTGAGCTCTCTGCCGTTGCCATTTCTTTATCGGTTATAGCAAATTTCTCATTCGGATTCTTGGTTAGGTTCCTTTTATTCTCCCTTATTATCAAATTCTGTTCTTTGTTCTTGTTTCTTGGATATTATTCCAAACATGATCATCCCATCAAATTTTTGAGTTCTCGTATTCGTTTCATATTTCAACAAAATAATCGTCATATATAAAAATATTGTTGGTGTTCATCAACCTCTGGTGAGATCATTACTATAGATCAAAAGTAACTTAGTTGTCAAATTAACTATGTTTTTGATTACCAAATTTTGAAATAATCAAAAATCTCAAAAAGTTAATCCATAATGTGATTAGCTTTCTAATTCTTGTTAAATGGATTTATCAGTTAGGCATGGGTAGTGCACTTGAGACACTATGTGGACAAGCATTTGGTGCAGGCCAAGTAGAATTGCTAGGAGTTTACTTACAAAGGTCATGGATAATCCTTGTTGGTTCCTGCTTCTGCATAATGCCACTCTACATCTTCTCAGCACCAATATTAAAGCTTCTAGGCCAAAGACATGACATAGCAGAGTTAGCTGGAAAATTTTCAATTCAAATCATACCTCAAATGTTCTCCCTCGCGATCAACTTCCCAACCCAAAAATTCTTGCAAGCACAAAGCAATGTCGCGGTTCTAGCTTGGGTTGGATTCATGGCTTTGATCGTGCATATCGGTGTGCTCTTTCTTTTTGTAAGAGTTTTTCGATGGGGCGTTACTGGTGCTGCTGCTGCATATGATGTTTCTGCTTGGGCTATTGCTTTGGCTCAGGTGATTTATATTGTTGGTTGGTGTAAAGATAGTTGGAAGGGGTTGTCTTGGTTAGCTTTAAAGGAACTTTGGCCTTTTGTAAAGCTTTCTGTTGCATCAGCAGTTATGATTTGTTTGGAGATTTGGTATTTTATGACCATCATTGTTTTAACTGGTCATCTTGAAGATCCTGTCATTGCTGTTGGTTCTCTTTCTATTTGGTATAATCTTGCAAATATGCACACCCTTCTTTATAATGTGTTTACTATTGTTCTCTTTCAAACTCAGATCCTATCTTTTCTTCATTCTTTCAGTATGAACCTTAATGGATGGGAAGGCATGTTGTTCATTGGAATTAATGCAGCAATAAGGTAGTTTACAAGTTTTGCTTTAACCCTCTATTACAATTGGATAAAAATGCAGGTAAGACTGCATACAATAGACACTTAAGCACCGGGTTTCCCCCGACACATGTATTTTAACCAGAGCGTTTTTAGATAACCAAATTATGATAAGTATAGCCAGCTACTAGTTATAGGTAGCGGTTATCTTAACCTGATAATATAAAAAAGTTGGAGTGCATACTCTTCTGATTAGTGTAATAATATCTTTCAGTGTTCGCGTTTCAAACGAGCTTGGATCGGGCCACCCAAGGGCTGCAAAGTATTCAGTTTTTGTAACAGTAGCTGAATCTCTCATAATTGGGATATTTTGCATGATACTCATCATACTAACAAAGGATCATTTTGCTATGCTTTTCACAAGCAGTGAAACAATGCAAAAAGCTGTTTCTAAGTTAGCCTATCTTCTTGCTGTAACTATGCTGCTGAATAGTGTCCAGCCAGTTATATCAGGTACTATCATATGTTGCTTCTTACTTTAAAAGTCTCAAAAGTGTTGAGAGAATAAATTATTTTGCTTCTAATATTGAAGGTGTTGCTGTTGGAGGAGGATGGCAAGCACTAGTGGCATACATTAATTTAACTTGTTATTATCTCATTGGCCTCCCACTTGGATTCCTCCTAGGCTATAAAACAAGGTTGGGAGTTCAGGTAACAAAGCAAATCTTTGTACTGATCTTTTTTCTTTTTTTCTTTTTTTAAATAAAGCTTGATTCTCCTCTATCTCATCCTCTCTTTTGTTTGTCTCTCTAATTTGTGCCTTCTTGTAGGGAATATGGATGGGCATGATTTTTGGAACTTTCCTCCAAACTGTCATTCTTTGTATTATCGTATACAAAACCAATTGGAACGACGAGGTAATTGTTTGCTTCACTAAGATAGTAATTGCAAATTTTAACTAGGTGATCATTGGTTAATTGCAAATATCAAAGAGATTCTAGCTCGGGACCGGAGCTAGAACGTGTTCAACCAAACTCAGTAACTTTAATTCAAACTTTATATTTGTATTTAAAAAATCAATCAAATATGTGCGAATTTTTAATTTAAAACCCAATAAATTAAACTAACTAGAAACCTGAACTCATAAACTTTAAATAACGACTCTACCTATAATTCTGCTTTCTAATTTCAGGTAGCACAAGCATCGGAGAGAATGAGAAAATGGAGTGGCATTTCTGATGAATCGGATACAAAGTAAAATTCATATCAAATTCAGAGATAACATTGTCCGCCGAATAGAAGATTGACATCAAGAGATTTTCGTAGTACATAATCCCCTGCAAATTTTTAATTATTCTTGTAGACATCAATGCCAATTTTAACTTTTTTTTTTCTCTTTAGGTATATAGTAGATGAAAATGTTAATGTAAAGCTAGATTTATTTTTCACTTAATACTTTTTTCAAATGTTATTAAATATCTTTTAATAGGTGTGTCAAAACATTAAACAACACTTATTTTGGGGTAGAGATAGTATTATTTTACACAGTTATCATAACATTTAGGAATTAAATTTAAGAAATATAAACTGAAACGTTGTCATAGTACTTCTTTATCAATTATCTGTAGATATTATCTTAGTACATCCCTCTACTATGATTTACATATTATACAATTCAAATTAAAATTTTAGATCATATACCCCATTAATGCGTGTGCGCGCATATATATATATATATATATATATACATATATATATATATATATATATATATACATATATATATATATATATATATATACCGCGCTAGTGGAATATACCAGGAACAGTGAGAATCCTAACTAGCGTGTGCTGAGCGTGGGCACGCTAGTCCAGGCGTCCTTAGTTTTTTCTTTGAAAAAATAATATAAAGAATAAATCGAGCCCAATGAATACACAATGTGTCCTTAAGGAAATTATTCCCCTCAAGTACCCGAGGTGTCGGAATATATCCTCCCAGGATAGAACGATTTAACTCACCAGCGTATCGGTACCAAAAACTCCGGTGATCAGCGAACCACTTGATGGTTGTAAAACACACTGGAATATTTTTGTGCAGAAGGAGAAGAAGAAAATCAGAAAATTTAGTAAGTAAAAGTTCCGGGATTCAAGGTATATTTATAGCCAATTTAGTACTGTTTCTGAAAAGGTTTTGCATCCTTTCAGAACAGTCATAACTGTTGGAACAGGTGTGAATCCTTTCAGAACATCCATAGCTGTTTTGAACAGGTATGAATATTGCGGAAAATTTAAAAACGGATTTAAAATAAAACAGCTCTAGACTCTAGAGTTGAAGTTTTGTCTTTGTAAACTGGGGAACTTCAGCCCCGTATGCTGAAGTTTTTGTCTTTATAACTGGCGAACTTCAGCCACGTATGCTAAAGTTCCCCAGTTACAAAGACAAAACTTCAGCTCTAGTATGCTGAAGTTATGCGTAAAAATAGATATGAGCGTAATTTTTTTTACAAAGTAAGTATAAGTTAAAACGTGACAGAAAAAATAGATAAGGATGCAAACGCCCATTACAATTACCCAAGAAAATAGTACGATTACCCAAAAATTCCGTCCTTTCTTTTGATGCTTTGACCCCATACGACCTTGTCTATCAAATAAGTAGTGTACTTTTCTTATTTCTTTTCCCAAGCTCCGCAAATGCCATTTTCCAATAGATTTATTAGTCCACTACCTGTAATTAAAAGTAGGAAATTGCATTTTCTTGAATTGTTATTCTACTAACACTTTTTAACATGGAAATAATTTAGAACCTCCTAAAGTAATTACTCATACTCAATATTAGTTATGATTTTTCTGCCTGAAAAATTGGCTTATTATATAAAATATTTTATTATATTTTAACAATTTTGAATTGTATGGTACTTTATAAATATTAGCCCAATTATAAGTGTGATAAATGAATATTGACTCGTGCACTTTACATATTTCATGGGTCTGGGGGGTTGTACATAAATAACCATTATGGGCTACTATTTAGGAATTAGCTAATACTTATTATCCTGAAAATTTGAATTAAAATTTTTAATTTGAGGACAATTTGAATATTTGTGTCCTGAAAAACTCATATTCATTATACATTGACTAATTCCAAAATAACAACCATATAAAGTGACCGATTGATTTCATTTCTACGTCTAAAGCGACAAAAAAATTAGCTTTAGCCAATGAGGCCCATAACGAGAAGCACATTAAGGTTTCAATATGAGGAATTTTCATAAAGCACTATAGCTTAGAGGCTAGTAACTATGGTTTGCTAATTACCATTCGTAATATTGTTCAACTATTACCAACTTGTATCACTTGTATTCAGATGAGTAACAAATACAGTTTGTGTCAACTGTATTCGTTCGCGCAACACATACAGCATGTATCAACTATATTCGTTTGCGGAATTGTTGATGTCGCCCAAATTCACACCACTAATTGGGATTGTAAAGCGGTCGATGTTATTATAATTACCCAACTTGGGTCCGGGTCGATTCCTCAGAGAGCTTATATTGGATTAGGTATATACTTAGACTAGGTGTATGACGTGCCCAAAATGCACTTCCACATACTTGGTCGTTTCTTTCTACTTCTAAAATTTATACTACTGTTTGTAAATGAAAAGTTAGAGAACGATATTTTTGTTGTTGTTGTTTTTTTCAAGTTTATAAAAGATCTAGAGTTGCGACTTCTATAAAGTTGGTTACCTAACGAATCGAGTACTTTAGGGCATGTTTGATTGGTCGTGGTGTAATATAGCAATGTCATGACCCAAATATCGAGGTCGTGATGGCGCATGTCGTGAAACCAGGCAAGTCACCCATTTTATCTAAGCTAAATGCAATTACCAATAAAATATCCTTCTTAACAAGTCTGTGGATAATAATAATAATAATAATAATAATAATAATAATAATACTGCATTTGGAGCAATTTTATGAAAATCAAAACCCAAATCCTGCAAACCCCGGATCCAGTGTCACACAGTCATGAGCTACTAGTACTTAATACAACCAAAAATAAATTACCAACATAGTCTGAAAATAAATACGACGGTAGAAAAGGAAGAGAGACGAGATCACGGTCTCCATCTGCTACCTCGTCAACTCTGATGAAACTGCTACTACTCACTGACCAGAGCTGAATCCCGATGTACCTGGATCTGCACACAAGGTGCAGGGGGTAAGTGAGTACACCAACTCAGTAGTAACGAAACCAAACTACGGGCTGAGAGGTAGTGACGGTCTACACCTCCGATAATTCGAAAAACAGTATATAACTTGGACATGACAAAAATATATCAGAAAATAAACAAGATGCATCAATTTGTGTTTGTAACCCTACATACTAGCATGAATTCATATAGAATCAAGAATGATGTGTATTCAGTAATCAAACTCTCCTAAGGTGGTCCACTCAGTACTAGACTACGGCCTTCCGGCCCAGGGAAAGTCCATCCCGGATATTACATAAACACAAGTGACACAGTCACCTAGTACTGAGGAAAAAGGCCGATCCAGCCCCCACGAAGAAGATCCATCTCCGGAACATAAGCCCCACGGAGAAGGTCCATCTCCGGAACATAATACTCGGACAAGATCCATGTCTATGGAATATCCATCCCTCAATATTTGTGCGCTCACTGGGAGTGTAAAGACTCCAGAGGGGCTCCTATCAGCCCAAGCGCTATATCAAGCCAACAAAGGCATGATTCCAGGGTCGTTGCGGTGTGCAGTCCGACCTCATAACTGTATTTAAACCAGGCTTCAAGCCTCACTCACAATGCTCTAACATATGAAAATCAGGCCAAAACAATGAGAATAAACTAGCAACTTACGAGACTGAGGCATAAACCATATACTATAACAGGACTGAGTACATGAAAACCATAATCATAAATGGAGACAACAATAATCGACCATTCCGGTCTGAACATATCGGCGTGAAGCCTCAATAATTTATACTTAGCATGATTTCTATCGCGTTCAAGGTAAATACCACCTTCACAGTACAAATATAAACTTGAGATAACAATTAGACAGTGTCATGCGATGAGCCAGGCTACAATTATTCGGTGTACGCCCGCATGCCCGTCACTTGGCAAGTGCGTCACCTTAATTAACATCAAATATCAAATAGTTTGGGGTTTCGAACCCTCAGTTCCAAGTTTGGAAGCGTTACTTACCTCAAAACCGGCTAATATACTACTCTGTAGTGCCCTTGACTCTAAATCCGGCCTCCGAGTGCTCCAAATCTACCAACAATTAGATGTATATCATTATAATATGCTAAGGAACTAATCCCAATCGAAACGTATAAAAAATATTCAAAAATCCCGAAATTGGTCAAACCCGACCTCGGGCCCACGTCCCGAAACTTAGAAATTTTTATACAAAACTGTTCTTCATCATCTCATGAGTCCGTACATAATAAGAACACTAAATTCTGAGTCCAAATGACCCCTCAAATCCCCATTTTAAACACTCTTAATCCCAAGCCCTAATCACCAAATTGCACTGATTTTTTCCTAATTATCCACCATAAATCCGACCTTTAATCACATATAAACGAGTTTAGAGTCCAAAGACCTTACCTCAATGAAGAACTATTGAATCCCCTCTTCAAAACCCTTCAAAACCCTTCAAAAGCTTCAAATCAGGCTGAGATATTGAGAAAGATGGCTAAAATTCGTGAAGGAACGTTTTTATACTTTCTGCCCAGTGGTTCCGCACCTGCGACCACTTACTCACACCTGCGGATCCCAGGTGCGCACCTGCGAAAAGTCCCAAGGATCTCAACTTCCGCATTTGCGATCGACCTCCCGCACATGCAGCCTCGTAGGTGCGACAATTAACTCGCACCTGCGGAATCTTCTCACTCAGTCAAACTTCTGCACCTGCGGTGCCATGTCCAGTCCTGCGGAACTTCACCTGCGGCTCCCCATCCGCAGGTGCGAAAACACCAGTAACAGCAACAGCAGCAATATCAAAACTATTCCAAACTCCCCGTTAAGCACCCGAAACCATCCTGAGCCCCTCGGGACCCCAACCAAACATACCAACACATCATATATGATCATTCAGACTTAGTTGAGTCTTCGAAACATCAAACACAATATCAAAACCCCAAAAACACATCGAATTCAAGCCTATGAACTTTGAATTTTCTAAATTCCACCAACGATGTCGAAACTACCCAAAACAACTCCGATTGACCTGAAATTTTGCAGACATATCCAAAATGACATTACGAACGTGTTCCAACTGTCAAAATTCCATTCCGACCCCGATATCCTATTTTCCACTGCCAACGGGATATCGCCAAAAACTAACTTTCGCCAATTCAAGCCTAATTCTACACCGGACATCACAAAAATATTTCGAACACACTCCTAAGTTCCAAATCACCTAACGAAGCTATCCGAGCCATAAAATCTGCATTCCGAGGTCGTTTCCCAATAAGTCAACTCTCAGTTGACTTTTGACGTTATAATGCTATCTTTAAAGGCTACATGACTGAACTCTCACTACAACCCTTCGATTTCAAGCCTATCGACTCTAACACATCAATAACAGAATAATCAACCAATGACAAGTCAATAACAACAATTATAATGCAGGTTTTACGTAACGGCGGACCGGGTCGTTACATTCCCCCCTCTTAAACAAACGTCGTCCTCGAACGGGTCTAGAAACATACCTGGAGTATCAAAAAAGTGAGGATATCTACTCTACATCTCCTGCTCGGTCTCCCAAGTAGCCTCCTCCATTGGCTGACCTCTCCACTGCACCTTCACTGAAGCTATCTCCTTTGACCTCAACTTTCGGACCTCGCGAGCCAAAATAGCCATTGGCTCCACCTCATAAGACATATCATCCTCGAGTTGAACTATGTTTAAGTCTAAAACATGAGACGGGTCACCAACATATTTTATGAGCATCGACACATGAAATACCGGATGAACACTCGATAGACTGGGCGGCAAGGCAAGTCTATAAGCCACCTCGCCAACCTTCTGAAGCACCTCGAAAGGACCAATAAATCGCGGACTTAGCTTTCCTCTCTTTACGAACCTCATAACACCCTTCATGGGTGATACCTTCAGCAGTACCTTATCCCCTTCCAAAAAGACACATCCCGAACCTTCTGGTCCACATAACTCTTCTGTCTAGACTGCGCCGTGCGAAGTCGCTCCTGAATCAACTTCACCTTCTCCAACGCATCCTGAATCAAATCTGTGCCCAATAACTTAGCCTCACCAGGCTCTAACCAACCAACCGGAGATCTACACCTCCTACCATATAAAGCCTCATACGGGGCCATCTGAATACTGGATTGGTAGTTGTTATTATATGCAAACTCCGCTAGTGGCAGGAACTGATCCCATGAGCCGCCAAAATCAATCACACAAGCCCGTAACATGTCCTCCAAAATCTGAATAGTCCTTTCCGACTGCCCGTCGGTCTGGGGATGAAATGCAGTACTCAACTCTACCTCCGTACCCATACCCATCTGTACGGCCTTCCAAAATTGAGATATGAACAGAGTACCTCTGTCATAAATAATAGAAACCGGAACTCCATGCAATCAAACAATCTCCTTAATGTAAATATCAGCTAAGCGCTCTGAAGTATAAAAAGTGATGGCAGGAATGAAGTGTGCGGACTTGATCAATCTATCTACAATGACCCAAATAGCATCAAAACCCTTCGAAGTTCGTGGAATCCCAACTACAAAGTCCATGGTAATCCGCTCCCACTTCCACTCCGAAATATCTAACCTCTGAAGTAATCCACCTGGTCTCTGGTGCTCATACTTGACCTGCTGGCAGTTGAGACACCGTGCTACATACTCAACAATATCTCTCTTCATCCGCCTCCACCAATACTGCTGTCTCAGATCCTGGTACATCTTCGCGGCACCCGGATGAATAGAATACCGCGAACTGTGAGCCTCTGCCAATATCAACTCTCGAATACTATCCACATTGGGCATGCAAATACGGCCATGCATCATCATAAACCTGTCATCACCAATAGTCACATCTTGGGCATCACCCCGATGAAATCTATCCTGAAGAACTAACAAGTGTCGGTCATAATATTGTCGTGCCTTAATCTGATCAAATAAAGAAGGCCGGGAAGCCATGCTAGCTACCACCCGCGGAGGGTCTGACAAATCCAATCTCACCAACTGTCCCGCTAAAGCCTGAACATCAAGTGTTAACGATCGCTCTGCTGCTGAAAGGTAAGCTAGGCTCCCCACACTCTCGGCTCTGCGACTCAAGGCATCGGCCACTAAATTGTCCTTCCCCGGGTGATACAAAATAGTTAAGTCACCGTCCTTAAGAAGCTCTAACCATCTCCTCTAACGCAAATTCAAGTCCTTCTGCCTTAGCAGATACTGCAAGCTACGATGATTAGTGAAAATCTCACACTATACCTATACAAGTAATGCCGCCAAATCTTTAAGGCATGAACAATGGCAGCTAACTCAAGATCGTGAACTGGATAATTCTTCTCGTGCACCTTCAATTGTCTGGACGCGTAAGCAATCACCCTATCGTCCTGCATCAAAACCGCTCCCAATCCAACTCTAGAAACATCACAATAGGCTATGAAAGAACCCAAACTAGTAGGCAATACCAATACCAGAGTTGTATTCAATGCTAACTTGAGCTTCTGAAAGCTCTCCTCGCACTCGTCAGACCATCTGAATGGAGCACCCTTCTGGGTCAATCTGGTCAAAGGTGAAGCAATAGAAGGAAATCCCTCCATAAAGTGACGGTAATAACCCGCCAAACCCAAGAAACTTCTAATCTCCGTAGCTGAGGACGGTCTGGGCCAACTCTACACCGCCTCTATCTTCTTTGGGTCAACCTGAATACCCTCACTAGACACCACGTGACCCAAGAAAGCTACCGAACCAAGCCAAAACTCATATTTGGAGAACTTTGCATAAAGTTTCTCCTCCCTCAATCTCTGCAACACAACCCTCAAATGTTGAGCGTGATCCTCCTGGTTACGAGAGTACACCAGGATGTCATCAATGAACACAATAATGAATGAATCAAGGTAAGGCTGAAACACGTTGTTCATCAAATGCATGAACACGGCTGGGGCATTGGTCAGCCCAAAAGACATAACCAGAAACTCGTAGTGGCCATATCTGGTCCTAAAAGCAGTCTTCAGAATATCAGAATCTCGAATCTTCAGCTGATGGTACCCAAACCTCAAGTCGATCTTGGAGAACACCCTAACTCCCTGAAGCTGATCAAACAAGTCATCAATACGGGGCAAAGGATACCAGTTCTTCACCGTAACCTTGTTCAGCTGCCTATAGTCAATGCACATACGCATGGATCTATCCTTCTTCTTTACGAACAACACCGGTGCACCCCAAGGCGACACACTAGGTCGAATGAACCCCTTATCTAGGAGTTACTAAAGTTGTTCCTTCAATTCCTTCAACTCTGTTGGGGCCATGCGGTAAGGGGGAATAGAGATAGGCTGGGTATCTGGCAATAAGTCAATACCAAAATCAATATCCCTGTCAGGTGGCATGCCTGGAAGGTCTGCTGGGAAAACGCCCGGGAACTCACGGACTACAGGAACATAATCAATGGAAGGAGTCTCACTACTAAAATCTCTCACAAAGTCCAGATAATACTCACACCCCTTCCCAATCATACGCTGAGCCTTCAGAAGGAAATCACCCTGCTAGGCACAAACTCCACTGAACCTCTCCACTAAATCCTCGGCAATCTGGGCATCGCTACGGTCACGGTCTTGGCGTGACAGTTAAGAACTGCATGGCATGGAGATATCCAATCCATGTCTAAAATCACATCGAAGTCAACCATGCTAAGCAATAATAGATCTGCCCCGGTATCCCGACCCCCAATAGATATAATACAAGATCGGTACACCAGTCTACCACAACAGTATCCCCCACTGGAGTTGACACATGAACAACTGAAAATAAAGACTCACGGGGCGTATCCAAGAAATGTGCAAAGTATGAAGAAACATATGAATACATAGAACCGGGATCAAATAAAATAATACTGCAGCATCCCGGTGACAGACTGAGATAATACTTGTAATCACTACATCTGAAGCTATGGCATCTGGTTTGCTCGGAAGTGCATAGAAACGGGCTTGTCCTCCACCTGACTGACCTCTCCCTCTGGAGCGGCCTTTGACTGGCTGACCTCCACCCCTGGCTGCCTGAGCCGGTGGTGTAGAAACCGGTGCTGAAGCTGGAGGTTGGCTCCTATGTTGAAATGAAATACCAAAAAGGCGGGGACAATACCTCTTGATGTGACCGGGATCCCCACACTCGAAACAACCTCTCTCAGCAATTGACGATGGGGATTGAAGGGAACCCTTGGAACCAGAGTAGCTGCTAGAAGAACCATGTGCTAAGGAACACTGAACTGATGGTGGCCGGGATGAGCTTTGGGCTGGAAGTGCACTAAATGAGTAACGACCCGGATGAGAGTTACTGGGACCGTGTCCTGATGAAGCACCACTGTAAGCTGGACGAGCTGGCTGAGGAGGCCTAGATGGTCTTCCTCTGGTGTGCTGAAACTGACATCCTGAGTGATCACTACTATAACTACCAGAACCACAAGGCCTCTTGGCCTCTCTCTCAACACGTTCCTGGCGGCGCACTTGGCTATGTCAACTACCTCCTCAAAAGAAGCACCGGATACCCTCTCCCTGGTCAGAAAAATCTGTAGCTGATAAGCGAGACCATCAAAAAATCTCTGAATCCTCTCTCTGTCTGTGGGAACTAGACAGATGGCATGACAGGCTAACTCAAAGAACCTCATCTCATACTGCGTCACGGTCATGTCTCCCTGACGCAACTGCTCAAACTCTCTACGCAGCTCCTCTCTGCGAGACTGTGGTATATACTTCTTCAGAAAGAGAATGGAGAACTGGTGCCATGTAAGGGGCGATGCATCAGCGGGTCTACGCCTCTCATAGGCCTCCCACCAAGCAAGTGAAGCTACTGAAAATTGGAATAAAGTGAATGGAACCCCACTGGACTCTAATATCCCTGCAGTATGTAGTATCCTTTGACACTTGTCTAAGAAGGCCTGGGCATCCTCGCCCTCTGTACCACTAAAAGTTGGAGGTTGGAGTCTGCTGAACCTCTCCAACCTACGCTGCTCATCATCAGCTAGAGTTGGGACCACATAATCCTGTACCGGAGCAATCTGCTGCACTGGGGCTGCCCCAGGTGTCTGAAGTCCTTGGGTGACCTGCTCCGGTGTCCGGGAAGTTGGAGTCTGGATGCCTCACCCGGACTGAGAAGTAGTAGCAGTAGTGGACATAGCGACGACCTTGCCAAGCTGGTGCACACCGTCAAAATCTGAGCTAGGGTCTCCTGAAGACCCGGAATCACAATGGGCATTGCTGGTGTCTGAGTCTGCCCTGCTAGAATCTCAACTGCGGGGACCTGCTCCTGGGCAATGGGAGGGTCCACAGGTGCTGCCCCGGCTGCTGTGCGGGCTGCACACCTCTCTATGCCACGGCCTCGACCATGGCCTCGACCTCAGGTTGGTCCTGCTGGTGGCTGGTCACCACTATTGGTAGCACGATTCCTCACCATCTGTGAGAGAATGAAAACAACAGAATTTTAGGTTCAGAGTTCAACAGAGTCACACGACAGAATTTAAAGATGTGGGACTTCCCTAAGGGTTCTGTAGCCTCTCGAAGATAAGTACAGACGTCTCAGCACCGATTCGCAAGACTCTACTAAACCTGCTCATGACTGGTGAGACCCATTTAACCTAGGGCTCTGATACCAACTTGTCACGACCAAAATTCCGGAGTCTTGATGGCACCTGTCGTGGAACCAGGCAAGCTACCCAATTTTATCTAAGCTAAATGCAATTACCAATAAAATATCCTTCTTAACACATCTGTGGATAATAATAATAATAATAATAAATCAGAATTTGGAAAAATTTTATGAAAATCAAAACCCAAATCCTGCAAACCCCGGATCCAGTGTCACACAGTCATGAGCTTCTAGTACTTAATACAACAAAAAATACAACATAGTCTGAAAATAAATACGACGGTAGAAAAGGAAGAGGAGACGAGATCACGGTCGCCAGCTGCTACCTCGTCAACTCTGATGAAACTGTTGCTACTAACTGACCAGAGTTGAATCCCGTTGTACCTAGATTTGCACACAAGGTGCAGGGGGTAACGTGAGTACACCAACTCAGTAGTAACAAAACCAAAGTACGGGTTGGGAGGTAGTGACGGTCTACACCTCCGATAATTTGAACAACAGTATATAACTTGGACATGACAGAAATATATCAGAAAATAAATAAGATGCATCAATTTGTGTCTGTAACCCTGAATACTATCATGAATTCATATAGAATCAAGAATGATGTGTACTCAGTAATCAAACTCTCATAAGGTGGTCCACTCAGTACTAGACTACGACCTTCTGGCCCAGGTAAAGTCCATCCCGGATATTACATAAACACAAGTGACACAGTCACCTAGTACTGAGGAAAAAGGCCGATCCAGCCCCCACGGAGAAGATCCATCTCCGGAACATAAGCCCCACGGAGAAGGTCCATCTCCAGAACATAATACTCGGACAAGATCCATATCCAGGGAAGATTCATCCCTCAATATATGTGCGCTCCTGGGGGTGTAAAGACTCCGGAGGGGATCCTATCAGCCCAAGCGCTATATCAAGCTAACAAAGGCATGATTCCAGGGTCACTGCGGTGTGTAGTCCGACCTCATAACTATCTCAAAACCAGGTGTTGGTTGATTTCCCAATGCACACGCAAGTGTACGTGGTCGACAAGTAATATAGGAA